>VYXF01000190.1:226230-250924 GCA_013397295.1 Polioptila caerulea
CCCCGCACGGGGCTGCCGCCGGAGCCGGGGCTCGGCCGCGCCGGGGGCTCTGGCGGGGCCGTGCCCGGGGTGGGCCTTGATCGGGGCCCGTCCCTGGCAGGCACCCCCTCGTGCGGCATGGCCGGGCAGATAAAGGACTTATTTGTGTGGTGTGTGGAAAGGGAAAAATCTGCTGTAAACAAGACTGTTCCTCGCCTGCATGCCGCTGTTTTTTCATGAGCCTTGTCTGGAGGATGTAGTCGCTCCTAGAGAAGAGACCTATCTGTTTTCCCAGGATGGATGGAGAAGGCAGGGGTGCAGATGAATAAATAATACCTGGCTGTTCCAGGCTGCAGTTAGAGCAATGAAGGAAGCAGCTTTATTTAAGGATGAAAGTGTAATTGGAAGGCCGTGGAGGGTTCCATTAAACAGTCCAGTGTTTACTTCAGGATCCTGGGAAGCAGGCAGCAGGATAGTCTCCAAAGGCAAGGACTCAGAACATGCAAAATTTGGCCTCCTGAAGGGACTGAAAATGTACCTAAGCAGACAGTGCTGGTCTGCCTGCAAGTAGAAAAATGAATTTTTAAAAATTATTTGTTTTTCTAGTTTATAAAATGAGCAAAGCAAAACCAGACTGAGGGGGAAAATTCAACGTGTCTGGCTTCTCAGCAGCAAAGGAGTCTACAGGGGTGGGCAGGGGAGGAAAATAATTTCCAAGTGTGGCATGTGAAACCCTGCCTTAAGGAGTAAATTCCAGGTCTAGAAAATGGAAATATAAGCAAAGATCAGATAGTAGTGGGAGGATCAGGTTTTACAAGCACTTAATTTGATAGTTTGCCTCTCAAAAAGTATATTCTGACTTTCCCTGTTGTTCCTCAGAATTTTCGAAAGCTTTTTAGAGAAAAATGAATTACAAATCGGGAAATTATTTGTTGCTATTGACCCAGGCACAAACATGACAAATCTGGGTTTACAGTGTCTCAGCAAAAGAGGGAGATTAGGACACAGGTTCAGACAGATTGATGCACGTATCTTCAGTCTCCTCATGTCCTAAACTTTGAGTTCCCCACTGCCAGTCTTTCCCTATAATTACCTCCCAGAACAATTACTCTTTCCTAACAACTTCCATTCCAACCTCCTAAATCATACACAGGTTTAAACTCATCCCTCCATCCTCCCTTCCAAGTGATCCCCAATACAGGATGAACCAGTATGTCACAACAAGAAGGTAGCTACCAGTTATTACCTGATTCTTCAGCCACAGACACTGGGCTTGTGGGCAAGGAACAGCTGAGGAGAACGATTTCACTACTGCAAAGAAAGAATGAGTCCCTAAAATTAACTGTAGGCTGACGTTATCATAAGCCTTTTGTATTCAAAAACTTCTCTAAGCTTCAGTTCATTTTAAGGTAGATAATTTTCAAAAATTGTTGAAATAATGTTCCAAAATTCCTACTGTTCTAGGGGAGTAAAAATTGTGCAGAATTCACCTGTACAAACCCTTTGCTGTGGAAAAGTGAAAAAGGTAGTATTGAAGAGAGAGACAGGAATTTTCAGTCATCAGCTGCATGTGGGAACAATGCATCATCAGTTTGTGAAGGCAACATCAAAATCCAGCACTTGATTGTACATTCCTAATTGAAGTCCTAATCTTTTGAGTGTCCAGCTACAATAAGGTCTAAAGTACCCTAAAATATTTTGAAAAAACAGGGAAATGAGTCACTTATCTTGTGCAAAAATAGCAAAAAGCCATTGAGAATTGATTCAAGAATTTATATTTAAGAGGGAATAAATTTTAAGTATGGGTATATAATAATGTCAAATACATTTATTAGATAGCAGGCATTTTATACCATCAGCCAGTGATTGTAGCTGTGTGATTTGATTGTTCCTAAGTAGGAAATAAAAATATTATTAACTGTTGAGCCTAAGGTGAAGTCCAGATCTCAACATATGCTAACACTTTATCCTAATTACATGAATAATACGTCTGCTGAACATTCCTGACCCTTTGCCATCCCCTCCTGAAATTTTCTGCTCTCCAGCACAAGACATCAAGGCTCTGTCCTTTGAAGGAAAGGACGGTCACCTTTTTATGACCACCTGGCCATGTCACTGCTGCCAGCACCTCACACTGCCTCCATTCCAGCTGATTCCAAATCACTTACTTATCCAGCTGATCCATAAATGCCTCCTATTTTCTTACAAACCTGTTTCTGCACTACACACCACAGCCTCCTGTGACTCTTGTCCACTGTAGTTCTGATGGCAAATTCCTTGTGCCGGAAAGTTGGGCCAATCTCTGGCATGGGTTACTGGTATTTACAAAAAACTAAAGTAAATACCATTAGCAGGAACATCACGAATAGAGTCTAGGTATCCATTCCTTTCATTCTTGTCCTTGCTTTTTCACTCCTTCCTTTTATTTCCTACACCCACTGACAGAATCTTCTCTAAAGTTTGGTCTCTATCCTGTCTCCCAACCCGGTCCCTCTTGGCCCTTGTACGCCGGGCAATCTGAATCCCCGAGCATGGGATTTCATCTCCCAGGTGCAGGCCATGGATCAGCAGCGATGGGGATCCCCCCGTGTGTGCCGGGGTCAGTAGGGCTGGGTCTGACTGCAGCCTCGCCACATTCCCTCCACATTAGTCATCCTAATGAGATGGAGTTAAAGAGGTGCTATCGTCTTGAAAATGAAGAAATGGGCTTTATTCTGCCAGGCTGACCTGCCCCTCAGCCTCCCTGAAATGTAAAAATAAATCCAAGTCAGGCTGTTTATTTGTAAAACACTCCCTAGCCCGTGTTAGTGCACCAGGCTGAGCCTTCGGGAGCCAGAGAGAGTCTCCCTTTGCCTCTGCTGTCTGAGAGAGATCCTGACCGTGGCAGAGCCAGGGAGGTTCATCCCATCCTGCTGCCCCATCTTCAGCAGGGCCTGATGGCCACTGCTTGGAAACTGAGGGAGGGAACTGCGGAAAACTGAAGGAAAGGAGGAGGCTGCTCAGCCCATCCTCTGCCCCGTGGCAGAATCAGCCAGACCAGGCGTATTTCTGCCAGCCTACTTATTTCCTCCCGGCTGCAGGAAATCTTGCCTCCCACTTGGCTCCCTTTGCTGCCCTGGCTTCAGCCTTGAGACTGCCTCTCCCAGCCAGTGCAGGACTCGTTTCCAGCACCACGGATGGTGCTCCATAATGTGTGCAGGTGGCCATGTCTATAATTAGGAAGATGTATGGCCATTTAATGACAGAAGGGCAATTACACCTGCACACACCCTTAATACAGATACTCTAAACCAGCAGAACTGGGGTTGCTGCTTGTGCAGCTTATTCTGCTATGTTTGTGGATGAATATCCATTAATGCAGACGTGCCTCTGTGTCAGCAGGCACTGACACACACTCAAGACACTGAGTGTGCCCCACTCAGGCAGCCTCTTCTCATCTCTCATAGTTTTTCTCCTCCATTTCCCAAATGCACAATCAGACACTTGCTGCCACAGTGATAAAAGTAGTTTGAATTATCTCATGGTGGCCAGAAGCCCCCTATTCCATTGTTCATGGTGCTTTTCCCCATTGCCTGTGCTACCTGGGTTGCTTTGTACCTGAGGGAGTGAAAGGAACCTTTATTTAGGGACCCAAAGAATCATATCCATTGTCCCAGGTGCTCTAGATCAACATGATTGCAAACCAGAGACCTTCCAGCTGAAGCAGGTGATCAGTGGCTCTTGCAAACACCTTCAAGCTGAGTGTGGGCAAAGAAACAATCACCAGCCTCCTGCAGCATGTGAGACAGGCAGCCAGCAGGCAACAGCTGTAAAATGTCATTAAAGGTTCAAAATGAACTGGGAAAACTTGGTTATTTGTTTGACTGCAATGTATGTTATTAGCTATAGCAACTTGTTCCACAAGTAGTGGGATGGATGAAGTTTCATGCCCTCTAAATGTATTTTCTGTGTTTCATAACACTCAATATCCTGCAATAACCTCAGACTTTTATGGCTTTTCTTTCCAGTGGCAAATGGCTCCAAATAACCCATCTTCCTCGGAGCATGGTCTGGACCAACGACCTCTGAAAGTTCCTCCAAGCTGCAGTAATTCCATGGTATGCAGGTATTTCCCACCTCAGTTTTTTACCTCTTTACTGATTGGAGTTTTTTTAAAGACTGATGGACAGGCAGACAGCGCAATAACCTAAGCTTTGTTTCCTCAGAATACCGGGGTAAAATGCATAATTATAACATTTTCAGGGATGTTCTCAATACAGACATCTTTGGTTTGATGATTTCTCTTTAATCACACAAACATTACCTTTTAAGGAGAGATATAAATCCTTATTCCTTAGTAATAAAAGGTGGTGAACTCATTACAACTGAATACACCATAATTCACAGATTTACATGATTTAAAGTATATTTTGTAGCAGTTTTTCAAAGCCAAAATTTTCATATGGCTTCCACAGGCAGTTGAGATATCTAATGTCATAATTATATATTTAAAAAAACTTATAAAATTTAATTTTCACAATAAAACCAGGACTGTTTTGCTGAAAACTGGAATGTTTACACCTAAGCTGGTAGATGGTGATCAGTCTCTGTTTACCATCTTTGAAAAGTCCCATGATTCTTTTTTCTCATCATATTTTATTGGACACTGTAAAGTATAAAGTCAAGTATTACAGTGATAGAGTAAGTAAAAAGGGAATGGAAGGTACTTTACCAGTGCAGAATGTGAGCTGTATGTGTATTAAAGTGAGTTAATGGCCTTTTCAGAAAAAATAATGGTTTGTATGTTCTGTCCATCCCTGTATCACATACCTCAAAAAAGAGCAGTGGGATAAAAATGAGGTGAATTCTTCATTTGGCATAGCAATTGATCACCTTGCTGCTAAAATTTTTTTTAATTTTCCTGATTTTTTACATCAAAAGCAAGGATCACCTGTAATGACATTTGGTCACTCTTCTATTCAACTGAGAATACCAAAGAATTTCTGTGCACTTTGCCCAGAGAGTTCTTGAACACAAAAAGAACAGAAATTTTCCAGTTAAGGTACCACAGTGAGACTCAGGAGATGGTACTTCAGTTCTTGTCTTTGTCACACCTGTGTCACACCTGTCACACCTGCTCTGCAAAGCACCAAATGGCTGACCCAGAAGACCACAGCACACATTTCAGTTGGCCTTGCTAACTAGAGGCATTAGTTGTGTGTCCACAAATGTATTTCTGTGCTTTGATTGCAGGAAAGGGATGCAGAGATAGGCAGGTACTATGTCTGCTAAACAAAATGCTTTTTTTTCTGCCAGGTGTCAGTGCTGCTAGGCAAACAAACTATTAAGGAAACCACTATGTTAAAAATAAAATGAATACAAAATAAAACATGAAAAATCTGAGGTTTTAAAATTTGAGCCATTTCTCCTCCCTGAAATCACCTCTCTTTGCCTGACTGCATATCACATGCCAACCTGGATGCTGAGATTAGCTTCTGTGTACTGGAAAGCTGATGAGACTCACCCTGCCATCTAACTCCAGCAATTTCCTTATCTCCTTCCTATGCCTTCTTCCTCAGAAGAAAAACCTGCCTCCACAAATCCCTTCCTACTTTCAAGACTCCACATTAATGATGACCTCCTCTCTGACACTGGTTCTTCTTCAGCCTGCTCTTCACTTCATGCTGACAGTTTAACAAACTGAAAGCAGGGCAAGGACAGTGTAACCAGGGGATGCCATGGCTGATGGCTGAATCTGTCATATTAGAATAATCTGTTATATACTGAGGGGTAGATTTGATTTCTTTTCCAATGTGTTATTTACAATCTGGCAGAGTTCAGTACAAACATAGGAACTGATCCTGCAATTTGATCAGCCCCAGCAGACCCAATGAAGTCAGTGGAGTCTACACGGATGGATCGGATTCCAGTATTGAAGATTATTCTTGTGAACTGTTTCACAAGCAAACCTCACAAAGTCTATAGTCACAGAATGACTAGATAAACAAGTGACTTCTGTAGTTGGAATTTTTACTAAATATGAGTGTGACAGCATGGCTGAATTAATCCATTTTTGTTAAGTGGCAGAGAAAACATCCTAGAGAGAGAATAAAATAGAAGAAGTGAAACTAGTAACAGAGAGAAACTTTTAAAAGATAAGCTTGGGAAGATACACCTTCTGCTTTGAAGTGACTAAAACTAGGTCCTAGAAGACAGACCTCTGTCACTTTCAAATGAGAGCCCTGATGCTGCAGGGAGCTCTGGGCAGGATGATCCAAGAATCAATGCAATGTCCTTCAGTGTCTCAAGTTTTTATTTCAGGTCAGAAATTCCCAGTAAAATAAACAAAAGTATTTTTCCTTTTAAAAAAAAAATCAGAATTATGAAGCTTCATAATTCGTACAAGAAACTCATGAAATAAAAGCCCTTTGGCTTTTGAGACAGATGTGACTGCTGAATTTAGCCAAGAGTAAGTTCTCTCCTATTATTAAGAATTAGAGTTCAGTAGGAAGAAGTAGTTTGATTAGAAACCCTGCCCTCTGATTGTTCAGATATCAGCCTTATTGCCATTGTCACCCTCCTGTTTTTCCTATGCTATCTTCCAGTCAGCAAAGCTGGAGAGGTCAAAGTGCAAGCCAGCCAAAAAAGCAGGACAGAATAAAAAAAAGATCTGTATTCTTTTGTCATAAAGGCCTTGAGAAACAAATGAGATTATTTGCTGCCTTTTCCTTAAGGTAGTTTTCAGAGGTAGATGCTACAGATATCTGAGCAAAAACTGAGTATTAATTGCAGAAAGATACTGATTAGAGTAACAGAGAGAGCAGGGCTTGGAGCATAGAGATAAACATCTGGAAGGCTCCTTCAGGCAGTTGCATTTGAAGACTTGAAAATAGGAAGGATTAATTTAACTGGGATTCTGAAATGGAACTGAAACTGGAGTTGTTTGCTGGTAGAATCACATAATTGCACTTCTTCCTATTATCAGTGGCAGTTTGCATTCAGAGGAGTTTGGAAAGCTGGTCTTTTAAGGACGAAGAAGGAGAACTGACAATAGTATGGGAAGCAAGATGAGAGCATGGATTAACATTTCCACAGTGATGAAGTGAAAGCCAAGTGTGGCATCTGACTACCTTCATTTTTCCTCTATATTTAGCCATGAATATTAATTGTATTTAATCAAGCTGGTTTGTTATCTGAATAGGAGACGTTTAGCTGGTGCTGACATCACAGCTCAGAGCAGGCTGCACTGTTTCAGCACACCCTGCTTTCTGGGCAACCCTCTTTAGCCACTCTAGTGGGAGTGAAGTGGCCTTTCACTCAGGCTACATTTTGGTTGAGCTTGGGTTTTAACAATAAAAAACCATTTGATTCTATTGAGAAAACTTGTGGGGAGGGTCAGAGGAAGACATTTGGAGCAATTTTATATATATTGTATTTGAAACACTTCTGATGCATGGTGTGGTCAGTAGAAGAAGGGCATGGAAAGGAAAGAGAATTGTCACTTTTATTTTTCAGATTTGCTATGCACAGAAAACTCTGCAATAGATAATTTTTCAGTATATGTCACTTCTTATTCTGGGATCTTTAAGACAAGATACTTTTCAGTAACTTTTTGGGTTGATCCTGCAGTTGCTGCATTTAAAAAAAAAAAAGCAGTATTCCTATGATTCCTATACTCTTTCCAGCAAGCATATGTGCATGTATGTATGTCTGTATATGTATATAAAGATTTCATGTCCCTCATACTTTCTGCCTGACTGTGCCTAGCAAGGAAGTCCTCACTGAATCACCACAGCTTTGTGAGTGGTGAAGGCTGTTGCCTGGAGTGGTATGATGCATGTAGGAACCTGCTTGGACACTTGATTTCCCTGGCTGCTCTGGAGGCTACTCCAGTGTTTTGGCAGACTCGTGGTGCTCATTATACTTCTTGCCTCAATGCTCAGAGTGCATTGATATTTCGAAAAGCTTTTCTTTAATAGCTTAACAATCAGAATCCTCTACAAAATCCTTAATTTGCTGCTTCTAAAGGCTCAATAGCACAGCTTTTTCATGTTTTGGTCCATAGGCCAAATAAACTCTCACCATCAATCTGGGTGTTTCTGCCAAGGGTTAACTCAGAGAGTCATCTGAGTGTTCCAGTCACAGCAAGGGACAGGGGTTCTTACTGATTAATAGGATTTTATGCTTCTGAGTAGCTTCAAGGAAATCGGTCTCAGGGATCCTCCACAGCAGAAGCTGAAGGAGCAAAAACCATCTTTTAACACAGCCCAAGCCTCAGGAGGCTGGAATATTTAAAGTTCTTGTCAGGAGCTTTCTATCAAAGACAAACTTTTTGCCTCTGCCCTTCAATCAGAACAAGAAGATTTTTGAGTGATGATCAGCTGGCTTTCAAACTTGGGAAGACCTACAGCTACAAATGAAGAACTGGTGCTTTCATTTGATGATTCCTAGGTGATTTGGCCCATCAAAGCACAAAGGTAAGGCATTGACCTTCCCCAATACATGTGGGAGCAGTACATCCAAGCAGTCTGGCTCCTTGATGTAAGAATGCCAACAACTTTTACCTGAACTGAATTACTCCAAGATAGACTCCTAAGACTTCATTGTGAGTTCATATGGCAATGGGTATTTTTGAGACCTCCTACAAAAACCTCTCTTCTGGGGTCTTTATGAGGGTCTGCTATTGCTGACTTCCTTGGATCCAATCATTGTCTGGTTTCTTAAAGACTTTTTTGCTGACCTCAAGTGAGTTTCATGCATCAGTCACTTTATCATCTTTTAGATTTTTAATGGTAGAGTGCTGCAGAGAACTCTGAGAATCCCTGCAAAGAGGAGTCTTGAGACACTTTGCCATTTTTACCCTGAATATTATAATGAAGCCCTGTTCTAAATTTTTGTTAGCAACAAGAGGTAAAGTTGTAAAAGCCACTGAAGGTGAGTTATGTGGACTTTCTCCATGCCTCTAAAAAACCATTATACTTTAGATTTGGTCTAAAGCAATACATCCTATTTTAGTCATCCAGTGCTGTGGAAATTATTTCTGATATCATAGAACAGATACCTTTCAAGCTAGTAGAAACTTCATCTGCTTCAGGATAATATTCCTTAGCTCTGAGTTGCTTTTGCTGTAACCTTGCATGCATCTTTCAGAGAATGCAATGCTATGATGGAAATCTCTCTGAGTTACCACACATTTTGTTTCAAATATGACTTGGCTTCTGTATCCATCCCTTTCTCCCAATAATTCCATCCTGACATGGTTTTTCCCATACTTGTAGTTTTGTTTTTGTCACCTCCTGATACTGCAGGGGTAAGAATCCAGATAGTCCTCTGGAAAGGGCAGCCACTCACCAGGGCTGAGTTCCCTGAGGAGACTCCTCACTCCTGTCCTTTCACAACAGGACAGTCCAGTAAGATATTGATTTTGTAACTTCTGTATTGTTCTGTCAGACTTCCTTCCCACTCTTTTATTTTTTGCCCTCTGATTTATTTCTCTGGTAAAACACTGACTCGTGCTCAGACTGGGAGCTGTATGGAGCAGCTGACCCAGTTGTGGAAACCACAGGTTTGTGCTTGGCATTTGTACCCAGCCACCACCTCTCTGGGTTATAAAGGCTTGTGTCTATCTCATTCTGAGAAGTCAAGATACAGAACTGAGAATCTGCACTGAAATGAGGATCTGAATGTTCTCCTCCAACAGTAACCTTTTTTTTAAGGAGCTGACATTCCATAGTCAATACTTTGTGTGTTGCTAGTACACTGTGAGACCTCACTGGGCATTCACAGCACTAATGCTTAACCAGAATTAGAGAACAAACCAACAACTAGGAAAAACCATGCATACATTAATTCAGAAATGGGTTGATCTATGGAATATTTCAGATTTACACAGGTACAGCTTTAAAAAGGAGCTGTCGTTTGTTCTGGGAATCTGAGTAAAGGTAAGAGAGGAGAAAGAATATTTGCAAAAACTTTAGACTGAGTATATGAAAAATGCCTTATTAGTGCTAAATCATGGACATGCCTTTCCAGGAAAAAGGTGGAAGCCTGTGCCTTAAGGGGTTTAAAATAATAGGAAGCAGTCCTGCACAGGTTACACAGACACTCAGGACCTGAGGAGGGCAGACAATGCCTCAGTCAACACAGGTCCAGTTGGAAAAGGATGAGCCCTGATGCCCTCAGGCTCATGCAGGTTTCCAAAGGGGATATTCCTGTGCATAACTTCACACATGACCATTTGCAGACCTGCAAATCTAGTGCAATTGATTTCTTCCTCTCTATAGCCTATAATTCGAGACCTAAAAATTACTTATAGTAGGGAGAGTGTTGCCTAAATGTGAGAGAACCTTGATGTTTCAATAGGTTGTTTTTCATGGATTCTTCCAACTTGCTACTGATCATCTCTCAGTCCGACAGCTTGGCTTCAAGGAGTTTTCAAGGGAGTAGGATGCCTTTTCCAGTCCAATGTCCTCATTTCCTGTCTGAATAATAATTTATAGCAATGTCACACAGTCCCAGAAATATTACATTGCCAAGGTCAGTATGTTTAAAAATGTCACCACTGTGCTCACCTTTCCATCCTCTTGCCAGGTGTCACTGCCCTCAAAGCAAGGGGAACTTTTTGTGGATCAGCACTGGAGCTGCTGCAATTTTGTATTAAGGCCAATCCAGGCTGGAGTTATTTTCCTTCAGTATATTGGGCTGACAGTGGCAATCTAGGACCTGGCTGCCCAGAGGATCAGATTTCTCTGCCTTGGAGAGGAGCAGGGCTGAAGGTGGTGTAAGCTCAGCCTGCTGCTTTAGTCTGCTGGCCCAGGCATGCTGGAGCCTGGTTCAGCATCAGATAGTGGCAGTGATGGAGAAGTTCTGGGCAATGTGGCAGGGACTAGAGGCCAGGTAGATTGTTGATCTGATTTGGCTGGTGGTGGAGAGCTTGTACATAGTGATAAGCCACTTTGATTCCTGCCAGGCAAAAGCTTGAGGACTGGCTATCTGGAAATCCATGGGACACCCTCAATCTTCTGCTCCAATGGAGGAGACAGAAGAGTGAAGTAGAAATACACAGCAGCAGGGCAGGAGGAGGAGTCACAGCTGGAAGGACTCCAGCTGACTCTTGAGGACTTGTGAGAACAGCCATGATTTTGGGAATTGGTGGCTGAGCCACATCTTAGTGTGGAGGTGGGAGGAGGCAGGAGTGGAAGCCCAGGCCTGAAGGGAAGAGAATCTCCAAGGTAGGCTGAAGTGCTGCTGTGGATGGGCTCCTGAGAGCAGGGCAGCCCAGGCAGGTGCCAGGGGCTGAGCCAGGGTGCAGCTCCAGGAGGGATCTATCCATTTGTCTTGTCCATGCTGCAGCCACTGGGCAGTGTGTGCCCAGCCCTGGTTCTCTGCCTCTGGTGCGTCTGGGCACTGCCAGGGAGCTGCAGTTCCACAGGGACACCTGTGCCAACACATGTGCTTTGTGCAATGCCTATGCTCCCACAGTCACCTTTTCCTCTTTCTCTGTTACGGAAATTCAAGCTCATTACTTTTATTTCCCTGTTAGTTATCAATTTTTTGGTTTAAAAAAAAAAAGCAGCAATATTTTGTAACTGTCAGGGAAGCTGAAACTTTTCAAAGCTTAATTCTTCAGAGCACTTTGGAAATTCCCACCAGAAAAAAAATCATATGAGGCAACTGGAGGGAACCAAGACTGGTTTGGGAGTAATTTCTTGGGATATTGGACTTCAAAAAAAAACAAAATAGCAATAACCTGTGAGAAGGACAAAGGCCTATTGTTCTTCCTGTTCTTCTGGCTCCATCAGCTCTCTGACTGTTCCTGCCCAGTGGAGCTTCCTCGTTCTTTCCCAGTTATTTTTCAATTCACTTCTTTCCATTTCCATAAGACAGAATGTGACGTGGATCAATTAACAAAATAACAACTCTCAGGTTTCCTAATGCCAAGCAAATACTGCCAGAGGCCATCTGACAATGCCCAGGATTGGAGGATCACTTTGGGAACACCAGCTGGCACCAGAGGGGAGCAGGAGATGACCAGACCCAGCAGCAGCAAGGCTGACAGAGCACTCTGTCTCCTCTTGAGACTGAGGGAATCGAGTCTTTTTACAAAACTTTATGTAGAAAACCTTATTTTCATTTGTTTTCCTAGATTGATGGTGTGTGATTCTTCCAGCTTTATTTATGGAGAGATGATTTAGCCACATGATTAACTAACTGAACAACCAATTACACACATATTGTATTTATTGTGAGTTTGCATACAGACAACTCACCATGGAAATGACATGAAATTCGTGTCAGTGAAAAGGAGGAAGACTGGCTGTTAGAGCAGGAGGAGTGTCAACCACATCCTCCCAAACACACCTGTCACCTTGCTTGACTTTAGCACTCATGGAGATTCTTTTCCCAAAACCACTTCTGGTGACATTTTAACACCCCTGCAGTTTACTAGATGCTCACATTTGACATTTATTGTGTCGGACAGTGACTCACATAAACTCCTTGTGGCCTGTGTTCATTGCTAAATGTTTTTACTGTGCAAAAGACACTTGAATGGGGATGTTACACATGGGAGGTGTTTGTGTGGTGGCTTGCAGCCAGCAGCCAGGGTGGCCTTTGCTGTTTGGGACACTTCCTTAACCCTTACACTGTAAATAAATAAATAAATACATATAGGTATTGCAGAGGCCCTGTAGAACAGCTGTTCCAAATAAATACAAGTCTTTGATATCAGTGACTTCCATTAGGAAGTTTGAATCATTCCTTGAAGGACTGGATAGCTTAATGGTTGAATCCAGGAAGCAGAAAAATAGGTTAAGTAAGTGAAAGAAGCACAAAATGATAGCAGTAACCTGTAGGCAATCTCAGTTTGTCCCAGAGGAATATTGTCACAGAAACGCAAAATGGTTCTGAGATATATCTGGAATCAAAAATTCACAAATTCAGACTACCTACTCCCACTCCCAAAATAATTTGCTGTAAGGTTTATCATCATCTCAGCACACTGATGGTGAACTAGGAGAAATGCCAGCTAGAGGGGACTGAGCAGCAGCTTAAAGAAACTTGAGAGTTCTGTGATTTGTATCTCATTCTAATAAAAAAGGCCAACAGCAAAATAGCAGTTCTAAGTCTAATTTTTCTTTATGGATTTAAACTCATTGTTGTACACCAAGGAGACAAATACACCAGTGTATCTACACTATTACTGACAGTGATACTGAGAGAAGGAAAGGCAGTTGTTACAGTCACCAGAAATATAAATATATAATTAAGGTTAAAGATGGATGCTGAAAACTGATAAAGAGAACCAATAAAATTACTAGAGCATGTCCTCTTAATATCCTAGTCTTTCAGAGAGAGCACAGCCTGGAGCAGCAGAGCAGAGGATCACAGAGCAGCTCACCCTCCTGCAGCAGCTCATCCTGTGGGAAGAGCCCAGAACAGCCCTGGGTGGGCACAGTCCCCCTCCCAGGAGCTACAGGAGTCTGAAAACAAAATAAACACAAAGCTCACAGAGCTAACACGTTATAGGCTTTGCAGGAGATATCCTCAAGTCCTGTGACACGCAGTTCAGCACAGCCAATCCATTCATGCACTGCACTGGGGGCTCTGGGGCTGTTACACACCCCAGGGTGCATCTTGCAAATCTCAGGTGACACCACATTCCTGGAGAAGCATAGTAAAGGAGAAAACAATGTGCCATAAACCATGGTAATGAAGCCTCAGGTGGCTTTTCATGCAGCCTTTACAACAGCCATAAACCAGGCCTGTGTCACCCACCCTGCTGTGCTCCTGGGGCACACAGATACCTTCCCTGCAGGGCCAGAAATTCGTTGTAAAGGTAGATTTCTGTCCTCAGGAGTGATCTGTTCACTCACAGCTCTACAAGGGTGAGTGCCAGCTGCTGGGGTACTCCTTTGGTGGCCTGAGACCTGGGGCTTCTCAGTGTGGGATGAACCAGAAGGGCTGGGAAGGGCTCTCTGCCTCCCTGGGCAGCCACAGGCGCTCTGTGTGGTTGGAGCAGGGCCATGGGAAACCTGTTAGGGAAAAGCTTCCTATTTGGCTTATAAAAGCAAAGGTGAGCTCCAAGTTTGGCACGTGGTGTTACTTGTTATTGCCTGGGACCAAGGTCGGGTGTGCCACCCTCCTTCCAGCAGCGAGGAGGTGCCCTCTGTGCTGGTCCTCAGTGTGTCTGTGAGGGGCCAGCCTGTGCCCTACGCATTGGCCACTTTTCCCAAAAGCAGCAAGGAGATTAGCTCCAAAATGGATACATCCAGACACATCTGTGTGTCACTCCAATGGTGTGCTGTGCAGAGGAGAAACCCACCATGCCTCCTCAGTTATAAAAGCTGCAAAGAGAGCACAACTCAACAAGAGACATCAGAGAATCTGATCTGCATGGGACAATGTGCAGAAAACAAGTGTCATCATTTCTGCTGTTCCTAGAGCACTGTTTATAAGCAACATTTCTCCCTTTTGTAGAGTCCTTGGACATAATTGATTGTATTTTAGCAAGTTTCTTGTCTGTCTTCCCTTGTTTCTCAATGGGTTGCCATGCTGAGAGCATAGGAAGCAGCCTCCTCCATTCCTTTCCCTTCTGCTCCCCTGGGGATCTCTCCCTCCCCAAATTGCAAGCAGATTGAGACGTCTGGCATCCAGAGAAGTGGGAAAACAAACGACTCTCTCACAGTCCCCATTCCATTCCTTGCCTGCCCTGTGAGCCCAGCTGGGCTGTGTGTGCTGGCTGTGCACAGGCCATGAGCTGCTGCAGCTGGCCAGCACTGCAGGGCCATGGGGAGCTTTGTCCCAGTGCTGTGACACACGTGCTTTCACACTCATGCTGGCCCCTGTGGGAGAGGTTAGACTCCTGAAAAACTGCCGACCTTAACTTGACTACTTTTTATTTTTCCCTACTCTACAGCTTGCATCATAGTGGATTAAACGTCTAGAAAAAAGTGCTGTTGGAATTTTTTGTAGCTTTCAGTGATTCAGATGAGACGAGCAATCAAAGGGCAAGGCAGAGGCATGGCTTTTCATTGCTGCTATAAACAATCAAACTCAGACTTTGCACCATGTAGAAGGCTGTGTTAAAAACAAGCACGGCTGCTATCATATTACCATCCCCAGGCTGATTTATATAAACTGCCTTCTGAGCTCTGATTAGCTCCAAACACACGTGCTGTAGAGGCAGAGCAGATTGCTGGAATAAAATTTTCAATAAGAATTCTAATTATTCAGGTGCCTACTAGTGAGAAATTTCTGTTCCAGGGAAGTTGCATGCAGTTTCTGAAGTGTTTTAGGAGGAAGGTGGTTAAGCAAATGAAGATGGACTGGAATTTCTCTCTGAGGAGGCTGGATCTCTGTGCTGTTCAGGCTGTATGTGAGTCAGGAGCAGTAATTGTTCCGTACATCGCTGGAGGGGCAAATAAATTCGTTGTAAAGGTAGAATGCAAACATCTGCATCAGGCCTTTTTAATTTATTCTATGACAGGAATGTTTATAGCTAGTGAAATCCAAGGAGTTTTCAGGTATATGTTCAGAGGTCATGATTGGGACTGCTCTAAGTGAACATGCACAGCTCAAGCTCTACTACAAGAAGACTTTCTGTCAAGGCATAAGATAGAAAGAACACTGTTCCTTCCACTCAATAGTTCAGAAATCACACAAGCCCTTGGTTCTAGACTTATATCCCATGATATAAACCCCTCTTCCCCAAAAAGCTTTCTGAGGCAAAGGCTCCTTCTGTTTTTATGTGCAGTGCCAGACCTACCTATGGCTGAGAACACATCAGCTCCTGCCTGTTCAAATGGCAGTGCAGTGAGGCTGGGGGCACAAGATTTAAACATTATAGTGGAGGTGTAGTTGCTTAGAAAAGTGCTGCAAATTACCAGGAAACAGCTGCCCCAAAACAAACTCGGCAAGGTGCGGTGTAGCGCTGCAGCTGAGCCCTGCATTACCGGGGCAGCGGCACAAATGTGCGAAGTGGGCGAGCCTTTATCAGGCACAAGTCCCCGCTGGCCTGGATTCCCGTGCAATTGAAAGCAGAGTCATCTACAACAATGGGAGCTTTATTTATCCCGCACAGTTGCTGCCAAAGCAGTCCTGGGACGTCCATGAGACTGCCATGAATATGTTTGGAGCGGGATGAATCTGGCAGCGCGCTGCGAAACTGCTGCATCACCAGTCTCGGGTCTGCCGGCTGGCTGCACTGACTGGCAGGTTTTGGGCAGGGTTCTAAGGAAATTTTAAAGCTTTTAGGAGCCTGAATGGCACTGCTCAGCCTGCCTGCCCCTGTGGAGACTCATGACTGCTCCACCCTCTAGAGGCAGTGGCGAGGATGTGATCGCTGCTCTGGGAGCTGATGGAGAGCGGAGTCAGGGCTGGGGGCTGCCCGGGCCCGCATCCCCCCAGGCTCACAGCGCTGCTGGTGCGTGTTTCGAGGAGTAATGTACAAAGAGATAAGTCAAGGGTAAAATGGGAGTCGTTTTACATCCTCTGTCTGAGGGCTACACAGGACCCCTTCATGAGATTGCCCGGGTTTTTTCTTTATTCAAGATAGAAGTAGGTATGTACCAAAGGAAGGGGAATTTAAGTTTTTCCTTTGTCGGGGACATTTGGTGCTTGCTGCACGGTGCTTGTCAGCAGGGCAGAAATCTGTGGCCATCTGAGTGTCCTACTGAACTGTGCTTAATCCTGTTAGCCTCGCTAATACGACCTACTTCTTCCCAGGACAGGAGTCATCCGGGTTTCATGGGAAACAATCATGAAACTAAATCTGCTTCCAGCATGTAGGACTTCTGAAAGGAGAGTCACTTACTGGCAAGCCTGGACTCAATACCAGAGAGGCAGTAGGATGGATAAATTTGCTCCAGAGAGCAGCTCAGCAGGTTAGAAGGCTTTTCACTGGACATTATCACCAAGCTTGCAGGGCCTAGGGAGCAGTGAGAATTTGGGAACATCAAACATAACTTCTCTGGAAAGACCACTGATTGCATCAGGGAAGATGGAGCCCTTACAGCAGAAGGACTCAATATTCTCCAAGAGCTTGGGAGGAGACTTGGGAAAATATTTCACTGCCTCGTGGCCAGGGTCCTTCTGTAGGAGAATTTTCAAATCTTCACTGAAAATAAAATAACAGGAAGAATTTTAAGGGGAATAACCTTTCCCATTTTGTGAATGTGTCTTTTCTTTATACAGTCTCCTCACTACATGAACCCTCCAGATGTGAGGGCTGAGGCAAAGCTCAGACAAGATCAGGATGGCTTTTGGTGAACAAAAAGAAGTAGAGGACAGCAAAACAGCATGACAGGTACTCTCTGAGGTGATGCTGACCTTATTTCCTAATGGGCTGAAAAGAGAGAGGCAATAAGCAAATATAAAAGGATAGAAGGAAATTTTATATTAACTGTCTACTTGATCTCTTCACAGAGTGAAGGTGAGAACCTTCTTGACAGCTTCCAAGTACCCGGGGTTCGCTAGGTAAATGTAAATGATGCATTGTGGAAAAGCCACTCAATTCTACAGTTTGAATTTGGCTAATTAGAAGAGGCCTATTTCTTAACATGTGACCCTTCCCATGAGAGGGGCACACTCAGAAACTGGTACAGCAGAGCAGATGTAGATGCCAGGTACAGCCCGAACCTGAGAACCAGGGTCTCCAGTGCATCATTACCTTGTTCCTTAAGAGAAAGGTTTCTATTCTGCCCTGCAGTCCAAGCCACAGCCAGGTGGTGGATAGAAAGGCAAACTTTGAGATGTACTGCCCAAGCAGAGGAAACTTGTCTTACATCCAGGATTAAAGCCCAGCGTAAAGCCCGGAGCATTGCAGTGGCAAGCCCCTAACATGCCAAATGTCACAAACCCCTCAGCAATGCTCAGGGATGTCAGCAAAGTTTCTATGCAAATTCAGTTGTCATTTCTCTTTGGAGACATGCAGGAGGACACTGTCACAGCCTGCAGAGCCACCAGTGTGAGCTATGCAGAGCATGGGAGACCGTGGAAGAGTCTCCCTCGTTATCAGATTCTTGAGAGAGTGTTTGCCATCCTGATACCAAGAGCAGTAAGGTGATAATCAATGGAAAGCAAAGTTTGTAGGTTGACCGTGGCTCAAAAAATATCAGGCAGCCCCCAAAGTGTTCATTTCCCCCTCCAATCACCACCTCCAGTTTGCTTAGTGCTGTTTGCTTTTCATTTTGGTTTAACCTTCCATTAGCTCTGGCATAGTGGCAAACTGTGTGACCATCCAAAACCCACCTGCTTACCGCTTTCCTCAGCTCCTAAATCCCAAACTGTGAGACATCTTGCAGGGGGAAGAACAAAATGTGATGCTTTATTAAGAGACTGTAGGGATCCACAGTGCTCCAGGGGGAAAATGAGAGGCAAAGCTCAGCAGTGGATGAGGGTGGAAGGGCTGGCAGGAGGTTGGGAGAAGGCTCCATCGCAGAGGCCAGAGCCCATCTCTTCTCCCTTGTTTTAGTCAAATCACTCTCTAAATGTGTGATGCAGGGCTGTCCTGAGCAGCTCAGTTTTTGTTACAGGCAGCTGTGACACAACATTCTAATATGGAGGTGGTTGCTTGACAGTGATAACTCAGCTCAGGGGTGGAAGCTTCTCAGTGGGGAAATGGATACGTGGAGTGGAGTGGTAGGGGAGATAAAAGGTCAGGAATGCTGAACTGGAAATGTTGCTATTTGTATGCAAAAGGACATAAATCAATCTCTTAGTATGAAAACATGATAAAATAATGCAATTTTCATTGAGCAAAATAACACAGGGACCTATTTGGAACCTCTCTTCGGTCCTCCCAGATTCCGAAGTATTAGACAAGTAATTTTATTTCCCTGTCACAGCTCATTAAGAAAGGACATGGCATGCTCTGTACCCTCTCTGGTCCTGAGATTGGTCTGTATCTCATAATGTTCTGTATGTGAAAGTATCCTGATCTCTGATCAGCATTAGACCTACACAAATAAAGTTAGAGCAATTTCACCGGATGTTATCTCCAGAGAAGGCAGGACTAGGAACAAAAGATCAGTTTAAGGTGCATTAACAGAGCTGGATGCTGAGCTGTGTCTGGGTGTTATTCTGAACTCTGAGCAAGAGCAACTCACAGCTCCTGTGCTGTCTTCCTGCTGGTTCTGCTCTGCATGGTGACAATGTTACACTGATCTGGTGTAATAACATACTGGGTCATATGAAAATCATCCTTCGAGTACAGTTTGCTACCAATCAGGTTGCAAATGGGGTGAAAAACTTGAAAGAAACATCGACTCACCCAGCTGAAGCTGTTTGGGCTTAGCCCAAAACTTCCTTTAAAACCAAAATCTGCTTGAAGGGTCCTCAAATCTTGAATAGTGTGCCCCAAATTAAGAAAGTGTACCGAGAGATACAGGCTCTGCAGTAGCAGGATTTCTTGTGTGTATCACTGGTGCCCAGCCAGGTGTGGGTCTGCTCCTCCAGAGGCTGCCCCTGAGCTGCCTCTGCCACCCTGCTCTGGGTCAGAGATGCTGCCCAGTGCCTCGGGTGCTGCTGCAGGGGCTGTGCTGAGATAAGTGTGTTCACTCACTCCTCTGCTCTGCTCAAGGAGGGTATAAATATTGTACAGCTTCTCTTGATTCTAAAAGAAAAAAAAAAGAGAGTTTTTAGATTTTTCTGAGCACAGTGCATGGCAGAGCCACAGGCTGACTGCATTACATCCCTGTGAACTCACAGATTCACTCCTTTTTTATGGGAGATATTTTTCATTTCTTCCACCAAGTCAGGGGAGAATCATCTTTCTGTCCACCTCCCAATCAGTGCTCCTCCCACTCTGCCCTCCACAAAATGTTTCACTCGATCTTTTCTGATGGTGCTAAAACCTGATAAATGGCACATAAAATACAGCACTATCAAAATATGGATCAGTCACAAAGTACCTCACTCCTGGTGAGGTGACACAGATTAAAAACCAGGCTGGGGAATTCCTGATGGATTTTCTGGAGCCTCATCTTCCCAAATTCTTTAACTGTTATGCATGAAACAAAGAACACTTTTATTAGTGGAATGTATCAACTTGCTTAAAATAATACAAGCAAATGAAAACACAGCCCTGATTCCTTTTTTTAGTAAATTAGCAAACCAGCATGGTCTAGCCATTCATCCAAGAAGATTCAGAGGAATCTGAAAGCCATTCCCTTGGCAGCAGGACAGAGGGCTGAATTAAATGGGAAAGCTAGCCCCTGACAGCAGAGAAGTTCCCTTCTGAGATGAGACATAAGGGCTCACATCCTCAGCTGAGAGATTTATCCTACAGCAGAGATTTATTCCTGTCCAGGAACTGTCTCTTTCTTTCTCAGGTTGACTCCAAAAGTGAAGATGAAACAAAATAAGAACCAAGATACAAATAGAGTTATTTAAGCACTGACCTAGGGTTGATTTGGACAAACTCCTGTCACCAAATGCCTCAGTTGTTTGAAGGTGCCATGTGCCAGCAAAAGGCCACTGGCTTTGGGCTGGAGCTGTTTGTAAGCAGAGGCACAAGAAGCCACCCAAGAGACCCTGGGCACCCTCAAAGCAGAGCCCTTGGGCCCCTCCTGCAGATGCCAAGGGACACGTGTGGGCAGGCAGGAGCTGTTCTCAGTGACAGGGAGTAACCCTGGCAGGACAGGCTGGCAGAGGCTGTCACTGTGCACTGAGGTTCCTGCAGGAGCCTGGAGCAGTAAGGTCAGCCAGGGGCTGGTGCCATCCCCACCAGCCCCACCTCACTGGGGGAAACCAGGCTGGAGTGTCTGAACAGCACTGAGAGTGGGAGGTGTGGGGCCCCACCTCAGCCTCACCTGCAGTCCCCTCCCCTCTCCAAAATCTCCCTCATGGATGACCCAGTGGATGGCAATCATCAGGCCAGGGACCCTTATTCATTCTTATGCAGTTAAAATCTGATTGATTTCCATCTGGTGACTTCAGAAGTGGTTGCCATACCCAGACTGCCTCAGGTCATACATTTGGTCTATTGATATCCTTGCAAAGGAGAAATAAATACAGGTAGATGACATGGGAAAGCTCCCTGAACCAAGCAGAAAGCTTTTATGATAGCAGTTTTATCATGTCTAATGATAAGCTTAATATTGCAGAAAATGCTAAAAATGAGAAGAAATGAAAACCATTGGTATCTTTGTGGATGAACTGTAAACCACAACGCCAGGGCAGTTCTAGCCAGAGAACAAAAACCCACCCCCCTCACTGGTTTCTGTTACACTCAACAGTTAAAAAACGGTGCTAGTGGGTAAATCTTGCTGTAGACAGAATAAAGCAAGGCCCAGCTGCAGTGCAGAGCTTGTTTCCCTGTCTGTGTGTGCACAGTGGGCCCTCTCTGTAATGAGGGATAATTGTGTCAGTACATAATTAGAGATAAAAAAGTGAGGGGGTGAGATGCCAGTGATGAGAGCAGCATGGCAATCCTCCTAGAGAGATAGACATCTACTTGCCACGTGGGTTGGAGCCAGGACTGGCACTAGGGTCAAGGAACTACATCTCTGTCTGGGCTGTTGCATGGCCCCGAGGAGAACATTTACCTTTGCCTTGTCCCATTTCCCACACAATGCAAATGAAAGCTGATTATTGAAATGAATGTCACTTCTCTGCGGAGGACCCATGAAAAATTCAGGCAATATTTGAATCATTTAAAGGTTCTTTCCAAGATGCACTGGAGCAAAGTTTACAGAGCAGTTCAAAGGCTGTAAGACTTGCAAAAAAAAAAAAATTTAAAGGGATTATTGATGATTCAGCTAAGCATTGATTAATGGACAGTGTGTCTGGAGGCAGGCAGGATCCATGTCTGCAGGGAAGGAGGGAATGGGCAGGAGTGAAAGCATCAGGTATCCTCCATCGGCCCTGCTGTTGACACAGTGACTGGGAGGAGTCTAAGCAGTTCTGTAAATTGAGGTACTGAACATGAGACCTTATTCTAGAGACACAGTGTCTGAAGGGATTAAGGCAGGGAGAGAGGTTTGGGAGGAAGAGGGGTTTGCAGAAGAGGATAAGGAAGGAGAAAGGGGAGTGCAAAAGGGGGCAGGAGACAGTAAGAGTCAGACAGCAGGGTCAGAGTCAGTAGAGGCTCTCCCTGGGCATCAAGGATAGCAGAAATCTCTTCAGCCATGCCTAGGAGGCGGTGGGACCTCAGAAGTGAGACCTCAGCATGGCTGGGATGTTCCCTCCTCTCCCTCCTCTGTGACTGAAGGGAGCGTTCAACACTTGGTCTGGGCAGCACATGGATCTAAACTCCAATATCCTGTTGGAAATGTGCCAGGTAGGGACCAGTAGTGCTCGGGTTCCAGATAAAGGGCCGTTTTTACAGTGCAGGTGGTCCCATGGTCAGTGCCATGCAGAGGAGGGGCCCGAGGAAGCCCTGATGAGCAGAATTGCTCTGACTTGTGAGGAGCCGAGTGCAGAGAGAGCAGGGGCATTGTGAAAACCACTCCTTTGTGGGACATTCCTTTTTTTAAAAAGCCTTTCATATAATGCTGGAACAAGAATGGGAAATGCCTTGTCTCGGGCTTCCTGTTGTCAGAGCAAAAAATGATCCAATATCCTCCAGCACAGGGCTGGCCTGGGCCCAGAACGCTCCTGATCACGAGCGGGGCCACGGGGCTGGGGCTGCTCCTCCTGCCCATGGGCACCGTGCCTCCTCCTCCAGCTCATGTTTTATTTTTAATTCAGCTACTCAGAGGAATGGTGAGAGGAAGAGGCAGATCCTGCCCTGGGTGGAAGCCCAAAGAGCATTGTTTTCTCATTATGAGCATTGTGTTGCCATCATGGATAATTATAATCTTACATCGTTTCTTTTTAAAAAAAAAACACAGAAAAGCACCCAAGCCAGGAACTTCTTGGTGACAACCTGGAAGATGTCTGTTGTTCTTCCTGATGGTGTTTTATCTTATGGGGATTTGAGTGTATTGCTGTGGAAATGCCAGATATTAAAACCTCATTATACTTCTGTTTGCAAAACAGATCTTAATCGCTTGCCATCCTAAACAATTACCCTGGCAGGCAAATTCTGGAAAAATTAACAGCCAAGAAGGATGAAAATCTTTTCTTTTTTCTTTGTTGAAACAGCAAATTCTGCATGTAAATTCACTTAATCAGCCAAAACGCCCTGCTAATGCAGCCCTCTTCCCAAGGAGGCACTTTTCCAATTTTCTAAAGTGGAGTTACTTATGTTTCCTAAACCTTGTGTTCCAACTTTAGCTGTAAAATAAAGTTCAATGTTTTTCTGCAACCTGTCCCAGCATATGGAGCTCTGCTATGAAGGAGAGGGATGAACTTCATCCTTGCCCTCATCGCCTTTCCTGTGTAAGTCACAGGAGAAGTGGGAAGTGCAGAGCCCCGGGTGGTCAGCACTGCAGATCCATTGCTAAGGGTTAGCAAGGCAGCACTGCAGATTTCTGCTATCTCCTTGTCCAACAGAAAAAAATCTCTTGTACTTTTGCTGAGGCTCCTGAGTGATTCCCACTTCCAAATATGATGTGGTAGGACTGCCATGGGTTTACTGGGAAATAAGTAGTGAAGTCTAACAGGATTGTCTTGGTTTCATGAGGATTTCAGTCCTGGAATTCCTGTCCTTGTGTTTGACTAAGTTCCCTGTGGTCTGTGTTACCCCTTGGGGTCTCAGTTACATCAGCCACAGGTCTCCTAATTGTAAGTTCAGGCTGTGCTTAAAGCAAAACCACTCTCATGAGGTTCAGAGGGTATTGCTTTAATGGCAGCCATTTCACTAAGTGGTGAATTTTATTTGAATGCTTACTTGCCTCGGAGAAGATTAATCTCTTTTGCTGTTTCCCCCCTGTAGAGAGCAGCCATTCCTCCACTCTGGAGATCTGACTTCTAAGAAGCTTGAAGTGAACAGTCTGTGTGCTGCTGCTCCCAGCCAGTGCTCGGGCACCAGACAATTCCTGAGGTTACAAGAGAGTCTCTGGAAGGGAGCCCAGGCTGCTGCTGAAAGATGGTGCCAAGGAGCCCCTGAGTGCAGGGCTGGCCAGCCTGGTCCGTACATCTGTCTGCTCACAGCCCCTCCCTGGGGGCTCAGGCAGAGCTGCTGACCCCTCAGCAGCACCCTCTTTTTGGGTGGCTCCCCAGGGAGTCTGGGGTGCCCTGAACCCACACGGGGGAGGGCACACTGTGCTCTCAGCACCCCCGGGCCCATCCAGGCAGCAGGATTCTGCAATAAATTACACACACCTGATAAAGCTTCTGGAATAGCTGAGAGCTAAGGGTACAGGACCCCGTGTAGGCCCGTGAGAGACAGCAGGGGTGAGTACAGTGCTTGGGTTGGCTTTGGTTTAGCCGCATTTTGAGGCTGATGGCGGCGTGACAGAGGGCTGGGGATGTAACTCCTCTGTCAGAGTCTTCTCGGCTCACCAAGGCAGCCCTCCAGCACGGCACTGACTGCAAGGGTTGGGAAATTTCTGACATCACTGCTCTCCTTTAGGGGCTGTAACTATTGAAAAATGCCAAAAGATAAGTGGACATTACGAACTGTGTAACTTTGTGTTTCATGTCTCAGCTCCCAGTGACCAATACATGTTTATTTACTTATTTCGTGGAAGTTCAGTACCTGGATGGGAAGATGTGGGCAAGTGTGAGTGTTCCAAGCACAGAGCCAGGACCTCTGTGGCTGCTGAAGGCTCCGGGAGGAGCCCGGCACAGGGAGCTGGGCACAGGGAGCTGGAAACTGGGCGCTGGATGATGGGAGCTGGATGCTGGGCTC
>VYXF01000190.1:251323-269298 GCA_013397295.1 Polioptila caerulea
CTGGATGCTGGGCTCTGGGGGCAGGGAGCTGGATGCTGGGCTCTGGATGCTGGGCTCTGGGGGCAGGGAGCTGGGCGCAGGTACCTCCCTGCCCCTCTCTGAGCCCTGGGCGCTGCTCAGGGCAACGATTTAATGCTAATTTGAACTGATGGCCGTGATTTCCAAAGCAATCAGCGTTGTTGTGCATACCTTTTCAATCTTCTCACTTCGTTCAAAACACAGGCTGCGGTTTACATTGGCTCCCAGCTATTCCGGCCGGCCCTAGAGGGGCAGGCGGTGCCCGGGAGGCCGGACAGGGACAGGAGCCGGACCTGGGCCGGGCCAGCTCATCCACCCCCTCCCTCCGCTCTCCCTGCACCCTGACCTCTTCCCCGCCTCAGATGAGATTCTGTTCCCGTTAACAGGTGTTAGACAGAGGTTTTATGTGAAATATCAGCATGAAGGTCCCTAAAAATTATTTATTCCCAGGAAGCAACGCATCCGCTGGTTATCCCCAGGACCGTCTGCTCTGGAAGCACTTACAATGACATTAGTCATACAGGATCCGGTTTGGTTTTCTGGTTTCATTAGAAAGACACGGCTGTAAAGCTGCACAATGAAAAAAACCGAACCAAACCCACTGAGGACCATAAGGTGCTCCATTTGAGTTTGGAATGCTGCTTTAGATACACTGCACAGGGTCAGAGGCACCAAAGACACAGATCATGCAGCGCCTGAAGGCAAACACACTGCAGAGTGTTTCTCCTGAGAAGGCGCCTGCTGAGACCTTTCACGCTTCTCTAAAGGCGAAGCGATCTTGTGTGAGGTAACCAAATCGCCCCGAGCTCAGTCCCTCCCGGTGCCCGCCGCTGGCTCGGGAGTGCGCGCAGCATTCCCGGGACAGACACAGCTCCCCACTGGCTGCCATGGCCTGCCATGCACAGACCTCGTGACACGGTCTGAAGGAATCTTCTGGGCTGCTGTGTCCATGAGGAATCCGCTTTCATGGAAACATCACAATAACCCTGTCACCTTCAGCCTGCTCCCGATTGATGTGGGTAACAGCCTCCCTGACACAGAGAGCTGCTCCCCGGTGCCAGGGCTCTTCTCTTCCCTTCCTCGTCATGCGGGACAGCAGCAGCTCCTTCCTTTCCCCGTAGCTGTCAGTGCTCAGCTGCTGACAGAGCAGAGCCTATCCCCGGCCCCGAGACTGCATTCCTCAGACCCGCACCCGAAAAACTTCAATTCTGCAGAGGTATTTCCAACGTGAGAACAGTGGTGCAGGAAGGGGAACGTCCTCAGACCTGCTGAACGCACCTTAAATCTGCGAATCCCTCACTGATGTTAGACAGAGAGGAGCTCACAGAGGGGCATCTCTGCTCCCACTTCTGGAGAAAAAGAAGTTTTGCTTTGCCCACAGGCCATGGCACTGACATAAGCACTTAGCGCGCATAATGACAAATTGAGCACATTCACACTACAAGAGTCACCAAGAGGGATTTAAACACATCTAGGTGCTCAGCAGGAATGGGAAGGATAGAAGATGGTGCTTGAAACTTTGCAGCCTTGACTTAATAAGAATTTCTGACAATTAGAGTCAGCCCGCAAAGAGCTCCTGGCAGGTATTGTATGCGAGCTCCACTTGTTGCGGGAGGTTTTTAGCAAAAAAAAAAAAAAAGTCCCTTTATATCAAGAGAATGGATGCTGTCAGTCCGAGCAGAAGGATGAGACACAGCGCAGGCATGGGGACGCAATCTCAGGAGCGAGTAAACCATGGTGCATCTCAGTGGAAGCTAAAAACAAGGCAGAGCTAAAGCCCTGTAAGGGCTGCAAGTTCGACGGGAGCTCTGGGGCTGCAAAGGCGACTTTTGTGCGGGAAGGGCGCAGGGGGGAGGGCAGCTGCTGGCCCAAACCCCCAGCCAGGACGGATGGGAGATGTCTGCTTAACAGCTCACATTCCTGGGCTCTGCCACCTCTCCCTAATCTCCCGATCTTAACACCAAGCAGCTATTTGTCCCTAAAGTGGGCTGGCGGGGGACAGAAAAGGCCTTTCAGGTACACGGGTTCCTGCGGCGTTGCCAATTCTTAATTATTAATGAGGCATTTTGCAGTGTTTTGTGTAATTGATTGCTTTTTTTTTTTTTTTAAAGCTTTACACACTAGAAATATGTCAACGTGAGAATTTCAGCCCAGGTTTTTTTAGTAACCTGCATCTTGCTTTTTCAGAGAAGGGAAAGGTGATTTGGGAAGCTTTGTGGTTTTAGAGGCAGTGCCCGACAAAACTGCTCCTAATCATGGCCTTGAGCTCGGGATCAGCCCCATCAACCCGAAGAGAGACTTCCCGAAAACCTGAGAATCTGAGGGATGAGGTGGGCAGACACAGCACAGTCTGTGACAGAGACAAGAGAGACAAAGAACTGTTGCTTCCCTTGCAGGAGGGGTGGGATGGAGGATGGAGAGGCCGAGCCGGCAAGGATGGGGAGCCAGCCTGGGCAGTGCCGGCGGCCCAGGGCTCCTGGGCTGGGCAGAGCCCTCCCGAGCAAGACGTGTCCCCCGCGAAAGGACAGCAGCCCGGTTATTTTGTCATGTCCAGAGCGAGTGTGGTGGTAGGAGTGTAATCTTCCTTACACTCAGAGGAAGGTATTTGGAAAAACTTTTCTGGCACCATCCCATAGAAAAGGCACTGCCAGCACATCTTTCAGCGGGAGGACCCAAAGGAGTTGCAGCACCGATAGGAACGAGACAAGTGAACGCAGCAGTTTGAAATAAAATGCAAAATAAGTGTCGGCCAGAACCTGTGCTAAAGATCTGCTCACAACTGCAGATCCCAGGGAAGAAGGAAGGGGCTGCTGCTGATGCCTGCGAGGCCATGAGGGACCTCTCCCTCTGCCTCAGCCCTCACTTGCACTAACGATGGCAATCAGGCGGTAACGGGGAGCCCATCCGATCGTGCCCCACACAAACCCGCTGACCTTCCGTCACTAACAGCTAAGAGGGGTCGGATGGCCCTACAAGTAACCTGGAGCAGTAATTGATGCTCCGGAATTTCTCTCTGTAGTATTTCTCTAAGTCAATCCTTACACAACTTGTTATTTTAACTCCAAAAGGCTTTTCTTTCCTGGAAACAAACACTCCTTAACAAGTTCCCGAAGTTAGAGCTGCGTTAGTGTTTATTAATCTTTGAGGGTAATTTGAATTCCGCCTCTCAAAGCAGCAGGGAGAATTTAATCTGATGGTTTCTATTAAAGGAAAAGGTTCCCTGTGAAATTTTGCCGATGCGT
This sequence comes from Polioptila caerulea, assembly GCA_013397295.1. Lineage (NCBI taxonomy): Eukaryota > Metazoa > Chordata > Aves > Passeriformes > Certhiidae > Polioptila > Polioptila caerulea. The sequence goes on from VYXF01000190.1 coordinate 254,584, forward strand.
TCAGTGGAGTGAGGGAGTCACATTTATGATTCATGTTTTCACTTTGAAGTGTAGGGTGATGGTGTGGTAAACCCCGCAGGGCTGGGAAGCATTTGTTTTGGAGGAGAAGTTATTTGCTGGAATTTCTAAATATATTTTGGGTCGATCTTAAAATAATTAGCCCGCGTGGAAGGTCAGTAGATGGAAGCCTGCGGGAAAGCGTGGCCACCCTTCTCCTGCCCTGGAGGTGGGCGTTAAGCTAAAGAAAGGAGGACATGTTGCTTAGCCTGAAGTTAAATGAAATAATTTCAGTCACCAGAGAAACACTCTCCTCACAGGCAGAGTGCAAACATTCCTGGGACCTGGGGAAGCGCGGNCTAAAGAAAGGAGGACATGTTGCTTAGCCTGAAGTTAAATGAAATAATTTCAGTCCAGAGAAACACTCTCCTCACAGGCAGATTGCAAATATTCCTGGGACCTGGGGAAGCGCGGGGAAGTGGCTGTGAGCCGGGCGGGGACACGGGGTTGGCCGCGGGCAGGGGACGGTACGGGACAATAGCGAGGGACTGGAGCGACGGGCAGGGGACAGCAGCGACAGACGGGGCCTGGCAGCAGCAGGCAGGGGACAACAGGGACAGCAGGGCACAGCAGTGATGGGCAGGGGACAGCAGGGGACAGCAGCGGGCTGCAGGGGACAACAGGGAGAGAAGGGACAGCAGTGACGGGCAGGGAACAGCAGGGGACAGCGGCGGGCAGCAGGAGACAGCAGAGGGCAGCCAGTGCCCTGTCAGTCACCCTCCCTGACATCATTCCGTGGGTCGCGAGTGCAATCGTTGGCATTCCCAGCCTTTCCTTCCCCCTCCCCACTGAGTGCTCCGGCCCCGGGAGAGCTCAGCTCGCGCGTGGTTTTACCCACCCAGAAATCCGCCTCTGTGCTCAGAAAATCAATGGGCAATTTCTAAACTGGAGGAATAATAATTTATTGCCGGTCCCCCCGGAGGGAGCCGGCAGCATGGCGGCTTCTCGGCCCCCCGGCGGCAGGAGGGCCCAGGGGGTGCCCACCGGGTGCTCCCCGGGGTCACGGCTGGGTCCTGGATGCCACCAACAAGGTGATTCCCATTGGGCCATATCTGCTTCGGCTTCACCTCCGTGAGAGCTGAAAGGATCTCCTTATCCAGATTGTCAGTGCAAGCCAGCAGCACACGCGGTCAGAACCCGGAGTGCCCAGCCCCAGGTGTGCCAGGTGAGCTCTGGGAACACAGAGGGGTGGCCGGGCTGGCCCGAGGGACACAGCCCAGGGAGCCTCGGGGCTGGCAGCAGAGCACTCCCTGATTGTTATATAGGTCAGGTAATCTTTGAGCATCGTGTCTCACATCACACCTTCCCGTGCAGGAGACTATCTGCAGCCACAGACACGGTACAGAGATACAGACACGGTACAGAGATACAGACTGCAGCTTCCACGGGGAGTGGTTGTTCCTCATTAGACCCTTGGACCCAATTTCCTTCGGGATGTGTCATCTTAAAGCGTTGCCAGAGCCTTATGGATTGTATCCAGATAGAAGGTGACAAGCACTATACAACCAAATTATGAAATGAATCAAGCCAGTTGTTATTTGAAAGAAAAAAATGCTTCTCCCAGAGCTCATAATTTATTAAAATCTGAAATCAAGAGCTGAATATTTATAGTTTACTTTTCCTCTTTCTGGAGCTCTCTAGACAGACATCTTGTTCAGTTGGCCTAAAAAATTCGATCAGCTCTCAGAATGAAGAAATACGAAGTGTTCACACAGATGTCTTTCCTTCTGGAAGATGTTAAGAGTTTTGCCCATGATTTTTCCATTTAACAAGCCTTCTAGCCTTCAGTGACTTTTGGCATGGTTTTTGACAACATTGTCTAAAGCACAGCTCACAATGACATGCCATAGCTGTTTTAAATTGCAATGGTAGAAGAAATTTCTAGATTACCCCCTAAACTGGCATCTGCATAAGAAATGGGCTTATTTGTTTAAAAATCTCTTCCAGGAGTTTTTTTCCCAAATTACAAAGAGTAATCCAACACTCACTATAGAAACAGATCACCTAAAATCATAAGCATATCTGGGCTTATTACTAAAGTCTGTTTATTCAAATTATGCTCACAAATAGTTCCTTAATGAAATGGACTGAAACTAAATCCAGATAAGATAGCTATAGCAATCCAAACTTCTTGTCTTTTTGCTACCTTAAAGCTTAAACGCTAGCAAATCCCCTCCAAAGTCAGCTTGTGTCCAAGGGTGGGCAGCAGCTTTATTCCTTCCATCTCAGTGAAATCCCTACTGAAGAATGAAGCAGATTACATTGAATCTATGGACTTTATACTCACATTCAAAATGAATGGGTATATACCTTTACAAGGAACAAAATGAACGACATGCTAATTTTTAACAAGTGTTTCTAAAACCCTGAGTTGAGGGGTTTGCATACATGGCGTGAGACGCACACACAGCCTGCACTGGCTCTGCAAAGGAACAGCACAATTCAAAAGGTGAGGAGGAAGTTTTAATAAAAACTGGCATGGTATGGGGCAAAAGGCCAAATCAGTAGGAATTCATCTCCTCAGCACAGGCTGGTGCTTGGAGCATGTCCTACAGGTGTTCTTTAACAGTAAATATTTTATATCTTTAGGTGCATGTCAAAGCCTCCTGACACAGCTGGGAAGTTTAAACCAGAAGAACTCTCTGTAAAGGCACCTGCTCAGGAGAAAAAACAGCGGCAAAAGTGACAGCTGAACAGTCTCTCTCTGCACTGCTGCAGTTTGGGAATTCTAGTGCAAACATTGGAAAAAACCTGTTCTATTTACAGAGACAGAAGGTCAAAGCCCTGGCTGGAACTGTGTCTGGTGTCCTCAGGGGCAGGACATCAGGGAGAGGATCAGCCCTAAAGGCAGAGGTGGCAGAGGGAGAGGCAAGTGCAGCCTCTTGTGTAAGATCCAATGCCCAATTTCCTCACATGTTTGTTGGCAGGGTTTAGTACTATGTGATAGCTGAGAGTTTTCCACGGGCTTTCCTTCCAGCTGGACATGTGAGGAATACAGGGCTGTAGAGAGAGGCCTGACAAAATACATGCAAGGACTGGGCTCCTTCTCTAGGGCAGAGATACCTCCAGTGGCAAGCTCTTCATCCTGATGGAGACACACTCTAAGCATGGTATTTCATCCCTGCTGTTAAGTTCGTTGCTGACTTTGATAGATTTTTTCTCTGCTTAAATATTTTCAAGTCAGAAGACATCACTAGGAAAATCTGCTTAGCACTCAGTAGCAAACTTCTGTCTCCGAGTTTTATACAATGAAGGATGAACTGCCCAGAAATGCAGAGGATCCACACTTATGCTCCAGGGTAACTGGATTTTCCTCCCAGCACTAAAATGCTCATTTGTCCACAGGTTATTCAGCAGGGAGGAAGCCAGTGGCTCGCCATAGGCTCCCTGCAACCTCTGCAATTATACACCAGAGCAGTGCTGTGCAATTACACAGCCTCTGCCATTCAAATGCCACAAATCATTTTGCAAGCACTCATTAAATAACTTGCACAACAACCTTGCTGATAAAGTACACATGCTAATCATGTCTGAGCATCACAGGCTGAGGCACAGAAGATTCAAGGACTTGCTCAGGGTCACACTTGGAGGATCAATAGAAGTCACTGGTGACTTCCCTCTCATTACCCCATGCCAGTTCTTACATGCAATATCCTCCATTTGGATTTTAAATACAGATGACTGATGCCATCTTTCTATTCCTGTTGGAAGGAATCCATATGTCAAATCTGAGCGTAAAAATACCATATTTTGGTACAAATATATGCCATAAAAGGAGATCATGCTAGTAGAGCTTGCAAATTCATAGCTCTTTAAGTTCTGAAGCATCTCAAAGAGCTTTTCCTGAGTATTTGTGTGATTTTCACTTTACCACCTCTCAAGTGGAACATAACATTCCCTTAATAGCACACAGCAATACCCAGCATAGAAAGTGAAGAACCACATCCAAGGAGAGGTCTGAAAATGAGGAGGGATTTAAACCCAGAAATAAAGTAGTGCTTCAAAAAAAGCTTGATCTAGAATTCCAATTTCTTTTCCCTGCTTACCAGAAACTCTATAATGAAAATCTGATTTTCTGCATGTGACAGAGCAGAGGATTTCAGCCACAAAGTTTCAGACCAGGGGAGTGTCAAGTGTGCTGAAGGGCAGGGTCCCCATACTCACACCTCGGTACCACAGCATCCTTCTGCATCATTGAATTGCACTCACTCCCAGGTCAAATTGGAAGAAAAATTACAGTGTGATTTGCTGAAAGTTATCCCATAGTCTATAACTTCCCAACAGCTTTGTTTTTATTTATAAAGGGACAGATGAGCATTATTATTGTTGGAAATGGAAGGACCCATGGACTCAGGAAGTCCATAAACCATTGCTGTGGGAGTGTGCACCAGGCAAGAGCTGCTCTGTACTTGCCTCACTGCTGAAGATGGCTGCCAACCTCCTTGGCCCTATTCCTTCAAGCCTTGTACAGGGAACATGGGGAAATCCTAAGCCAGAAGCATCCAGACCACTGGAATTAAGTCTATTAATTTCTTTAATCCCTTTATTTTGTTTCCCTTGTATTCCTGATGAGACCCCTGGCTGTTTCCATCTCCCTTGACTGCGCAGGTGAAGGCTTTTCCAGGTGCAGCATTCCCTGCCCAAAGGGCTGCAGTGGCTCCACAGTGGGTGGCAGCCCCATGGACTGAGGTATGCAGGATACACCCCTGGGTGCTCCTGATCCGCTTGTGCCAGGCTCACTGTCCCAGCTTCTGTCCCCTGTGGATGCCATGGAAACCCAACCCTGCCTTTGTAGGGTGTGTAGGGGTGAAGGATGGTAATGGGAGGATCAGGTGAGATGAGAGAGAACATCTGGAGGGAACACCTGGAGATCCAACTGCTCTGCAGCTGCCGGCCTTGCACTGAGCTCATATCACAGTTCTCAGACCTCTCTGAGAAAGAGATGATGAGTTTGAAGCTGGTTCAAAAGCAGCGTAGAAACCACCCCTGCTGTCAGTGACAGCAAGGAGCCATTTACTGTCAACTGTGTGATTTGCACCACATAAAGCAAGGACACAGCACAGAGCAGAGGTGAGGGGCAGCCCCATCACACCAAGGGCTGAGCCTTCTGTCAGTGCCCGAGGCTCTGCAGGGAACAGCCTCTCTGCCATCCATTCCCATCTCCTCAGGTGTCCTTTCCCAACATTTCTGCCTTCCTGGCCTTTCTGATGAGCAACATCTTCCACAGATAGGCTTTAGGGGTGGAAGGCAGCTGCCTATGGACAGAGATCTTCCCCCTTGTAGCTTCTCCTGCCGTGGCTGTTCCTGCCATGCAAAGGCTTGGTGTGTTCCCTGCTCCACGAGTGCAGCACAGGACAAGGAGGCACCACTGCTGCCTTCTCCCTCCCACACAGCCTCTGTGTAAATGGGGAGTTTCTGTTCTATTTTTTTAATCTGGTGTCCTCCTGTGAGTGCCACTGGGAGTAGAAATTCAGGAAACCATGTTTTAAATGTTTGGATGTTCAGATCCTGTTAATCAAGGCTGGAGTTTCTTAATGAAGGAGAGAGAGCAGCACTTTCATTTCGATTTCATTTCTGTGCAGAGAAGAGGGCTCCAGAAATTAAATGATAATTTCATTAAATTATTATCCATAGAAATACACCCAGATTAGTGTGATAACTCAGATAATGGCATCTGTAATTATTTGATTACACATGCTGAACTATGGATCTATGAATATTAAATATATTAGACACTAATATAAAGCCAGGGGATAATCCAACTGTCATGAATTCAGATAAAACAGTTGTAAAAAACATATGTGCAGTATTAAGCTCCCCAAATGAAAACCAGTAGCACATCCCTTCCCTACTCTAACCCAATGTGATGCTTCTAGGCTATTTAGAGAAACACATTGTTTTTCAGATCAGAATAATTATCTTTCTTCTCCCAAATATTTGAGCATCTGTGGACTGACACACACCTTCTCCTCCATCCTCATCCCCAATACCCCTTGAACTGCCAGCTGTGGCACAACAGGGGCCAAGACACTGGGTCTGATCCAGAGAAAAAAAATGTAGACATTTCATATCCCATATATACTTTTACAATCTGTTTTCACTGATTCAGAGGGAAGGTCCTGGCATACTGGCCTTAAATTGACAAAAATAAATACAAATGAAGCTTTTGAAAAGGATATATGATGACAAATGATTATATATGATGGTCACTGTCCCCAAAATGGAGAAAACATTATGTAGAAAGCATGATGTGCCATGTGGACTAGAACAATTCAGTTTTGAAAAAAACTAACAAAACAACAAAAGAGCTGGCAGCAGAAAAGCACAACTGCAGAGGGAGAATAGTAAAAATACCTGGGAAGAAAGAAAATGTATCAAATAGATGATCTCACTGCTGTGCTCTGTGACAGCTCCTGAGTTTTGGGTACAGGAAAACCCCAGATCTACAAACACTTTATAAAATATCCAACAAGACACAACTGCAGCCCCTAAAAACACATTGTAAGTGCCTTACAGCCAGGTAGAACTCACTGTACTCACTGCAGACACAAAGGTACCAAAACTGCTCTGCTCCAAGTGGGCAAGTTCAGTCACTTCAAACCTGTGGTGGACCTGAGGCAGCAAAGGAAACCATGCCAATGCTCCAACAGGGATAGAGCCCAGGAATCCCCAGCCTGAGCAGACCCAGGCTCTTGTCCACCTGGCATCCAGCATCCACACGCAGCCAGGGCCTTCTGGCTGGCAGGAGGGTACTTTATTCCTGATAAACAACCTGGATGGATGGCAGTGATCACCCCTGGGCTGGCAGAGCTCCAGCTGACACAGCCTGCTAAAGCCAGTGTGTGCCAGTGGGGGCACAGGGAATCTCAAACAAACTTCAGCTGTGTTTTAAAATGCCTTATTTGTTCTACAAGTGGTGCTGGGGTTATCTATGATTTTTCCTCACCATTTCAGCAGATATTTTTACCTCAGGGAAGGCCAATGTTTAAAAAACTCTCCTTCCCTTAGCTTATTCCATTTTCTTTCCTCCCAAAAGACAACCTAAAGGTGAAGGAATTTGGCAGCTAATATTTCACCTGCAGAAGAGAAGAATGACTTAGAGCAGAGTATTTAGCTGCAGTTGCTTCATGACTTTATATTGATTCATGTCTGCTCTGTCACTGTAATGTGTCTCAGCATGTCCCCATTGCATGAGGCCAATGACCAGCTTGGAAAACCAATTTGACTGGAAACCAGTACTTCTACAAACACAGTAAGATGAAAAAAGTGCCTTTAATCTGATCTGTTTTGGCATGTGATGGACAATTTGGAATGCTGACATAAAAGAAATGGAGGGAAAATTCTGGCTGAGGACCTTTTGATGAGTGCCTGTACTTTGTCCCTGTTTGGTTGACACTGCCCACAACGAAATGGGGTGAGCTGGAGCAGCAAAAGTAGAACTTCAGGTCTGGAGTAAAAGGCAAAGAGAATATAGGGGAAAAAAGCTTTTAGAGAAAGCATATCCCTTTTCCAAGTTTATTGGATTTTAGGGTTTCTTTCTGTCTGTTCCCAGGAGGAAAATACAGGGAGAGTTACAGAACATTTGTTGACAACAACTGACTGCAGCAATGGGGGGAGAAAAATATGCTTTGGAGTATGTGCTTCAGCATCCTCATAAATCTGCAGTGCAATAGACTCTGGCCATTGTATTTCTGAGGCTGTTACAACAGAGCAGGGCACAGTGGTTGCTCTCACCATGGCAACTCACAAAACTGCCCCATCACAGAAGCCTTGCACTCTGCAACACCCATCTCTCCCTGTCCCTGCTTCTCAAAGGAGCCTGATACATTCAGGACTTGAAGTGGCACTTGAAGCCCGAGCCCAGCTCCAGTGCCACTCACAGTCTGCTGCACTCCAGCCAACAGCAGTGGCTGGGAGCATTAACGGCAGCTCTCTTGTGCTGCAGAGAGCTACTGAAAAATGGGGTCAAACCAGGGAAGGGTATTTGCAATTTCTTCAACATACAGCAACCTTTTGGGGCCTGGCACTCTCACTTTAGGGAGAGTATCGGAGAGGTTTAATGACCTGAGCTGAAATTTTGGTTGTGTTCTTCACAACATTGCCCTCTACCACCCTACCACAACCCCACTATGAAGAAGGGGACTCAGATCATGGCCTGAGCCCTGGGAGAAGTGATTTTAGGCTGCTCTGGGGGAGCTGGTGCTGGGGCTCCTGCCACCTCCTGCCACCCCTCTCACAGCCCTGCCACCCCTGCTGTCCTGGATGAGGCTTCTGGCAAACAGCAGCCAGGCAGCCAGAAGTGATAATGTCACATTACATCTACAAACCAGAATTTGTCTGTTAAACTTCGTGTTCTTTAGTATTTTCATCCCGTTTCACTTGAAACATTTTTTTATCATCTCATGGCAAAAATCTTGCAGTTTGCCTGGTGAGACAAGGTATTTCATTAAGCACTTCTGGAGTCTGTAGGAATCACCCTCTTTTTCCCTGAGCTGGAAAACTGGTCATTGCAGAAGAGAAACCACTTACATTATCCACTGAGACTGAATGACTCCACTTCCTTCCCCAGTTCATGTTCTGTTTGCTCAGGATAAATTGTTAACAAGATTTTAAAGAACTGACACTATGGGAATCCCTGAAGTGCAGGTATTATCCCATACTTTTGATGGAATAGAAGTGTATTATCTCCTTTATATAGGTGGGGAATTGAGCAGAGAAGCTAGAGGACCCATTTTGGGAAGTGTTGTGCATCCTACTCTCACACAAACTAAATGAAGTCTTCCCAGGCCAGGGTCCCGAGATTACTGGTATTTCAACTGCTCTTGAATCTTTCAATAACTGAGCTGCAGGACTTCAAATATTATATTCAAATATTATATTTAGCACTTGAAATTCTTTAAACTTGAGCAGTCAGTCATTTCATACATTACAACATGGGAGTAGGTGGTTTGGAGTTTTTCCTACTCAACTGATTAGAAGAGTGTGGGGAGAGGTGCACTCCTTGAAAGAAATAATTTGGTGAAGAACTGAAAGGACATTGAAGTTGGTATCCAAATCCAATGTCTAACCTCTCTTCATATTACTGCCCATGACTATGCACAATATAGCCACTTGCTCTTTTAAAGAAAACGTTCAAATTCTTTTGTCCATGAGCAAGCAAAATGTTCAGTACCTTCAGTGGGGGTTCTGCTGAGCCTCAAAGGCTGGATCAGGGAGCTGGCTGTCACAGCTTGCTCAGCCACCTAATCCTGCTAAAATCTCTCCCTACAGAGCTCCAGGGGTACAAGTGAATCAGAGGCTGCAGCACTCCTGTTGGTGTGTGTGTGGGACAGTGTGAGTTAGGCAGCCAGGCTGAGGCAGGCTCTGCTCTAGCACTGGGGTGGGTATCAGATGAAGGAGGGGCATTTGTTCTCATTTGCAACAATGTCAGGTATGAGAAGATGCTGCTCACCAAAGCCAACTCCAGCAACACAAAATGTTTGCATGACTGCACTCACCAAAGCAAGCAGTAAACTCGTTCTCTGCCTATGACTCCACTCCTTGGTTTCAGAAGTGGTGGGTTATTACTGGCTGTGTGGAGGTTTGCTGACATCTCAGAGAGAAAGCCATTGGATGGAGACTTCCTGCCTGCAAACAAACAAACAAACAAAAAACTAACTAACTGACTAACTAACTTACTAACTAACTGACTAACAAACTCAGCACAGGGTTAGCTTTAGAAACACTCTTGCAATCTGCAATTCCAAAAACATGTGCAAAGAGTGATACAGCAAACCACATTTTCTTTCAAAACCAGTGATGCTCTATAAAAAGAGAGCAACAAAATGTTGCAGTGACTCAGAACTGCCTTTGGGAGCATGCAGACAACCTACTGGAGACCTTTGGCATCCTGCTCCTCCTTCAACTAACACATGACAGTAAGTGCTCAAACACCTGCCAGCTGCAGTAATTTGCAACGTGCCAAATATCCCAACATCCCACCATGAGTACACGTGGAGAAATTCTACTTTCACTGAAGTTTTTAAAAACTCCTTGATTTCCTGTCTCACAAAGGCACTGGAGCAAATAATCTACTAGCATAGGAAATGCTTAGGAAATCATCTCCCCAGTGGTTTTTCCCCAACACTTTCTTTTTCTTTTTTAATAAAGTCATGTATTGGTAGCAAGCAAATGAGATGGTTTTACAGTTAGAATGTGACCTGTAGCAGTTGAAGATTATGAGATATTGTTTCTTCTGCAGCCTTGGACATGGCTTTGGGATTCAATTGTGGGTAAAATTTTGCATATTGAGCCAGCAGTTCTACTGACCATAACCATAGCACAAGCTCCCAAACTGAATTCAGCTTGGGGACCTGTCTTAGTGCTGACAGCACTAAGGACTATCAGCTTGTGCACAGACAAACAGGGTGGTGTTATTAGAAGTCATCTGTTCTTTCATTCTACAGCATGGAACTGTGATTTGCTGGTCCTTCACAGCAATGACCATCTCTTCCACTTGTATGCAGCCCTCAGCAATAAGACCTTGTTGGCAAATCTTGATTGGTGTGCTATGTAGAAATTGTTTTTATTTTTGATGATGCATTAGTGATTTGAATTTTGAGAAAAAAATAAACAAACTGTTTAGAGACTTTTATAGAAAAGTTAAGTTCTCCTTTCAGAGCAGTTCTTAAGGCATCAAGAAAGATTAGGCTGCTCTGAAGTACTGAGCAGGAGGACAACTGCACATTCACCTCGTGTTCTACCCTGTTAGGCAAGAAATACCTTTAATTTCAGTGGAACCAAATATGTAGTGAGGAACTACTCAGTAAAACTGGAAACAGTGTCTCCTACTCTTTTTATGTTTGAACTCACACATAAATTATCTGTATCTCATAGGAGTCACATGGCCTTTCCCACAAAAGTCTTGCTCCCTGTCTGGATTGTTTAATGATTTTGATATCAGAGCCCTGACATGAGGTTTGAATAATCTTGTTCTTGCAGAGTCAAACTGCTTTCCTTCTCAAACTGAGAACAGCTTTTGGGCAAAGTCTCTGGATCACTATTTTAGGCAAAACCAAATTGACCCAGCTTTACTCACATAGTTTCAAGTTGCTTTTGCATGACACCATTTTGATCATGGTCTTGAAAGTGCTGTTACTAAAGTGCTCCCAGGAAGTTGCAGATGCTGTTGCAATATACATCTCCTATTTATTTATCAACATTTTAAAATTCAAAGCAGCATTCAACCAACGTTTTTGCAGTGCTTATCTAATTTTGTTTTTTCAGAGCAAACCATTACCTAGGAGCACATATTAGAGAAGAAATCCTTTAATCCTATTTCCTTACTTTTCTCCTTCCCTGACTCAAAACCAGAATAGGAGGTTCTTGCAACCATAAGGAACCCTCATACTTTGATGGTCTCTACCTTTGTCAATCCGTTTCTGTTTCAGACCGATCAAGTGTTTGCACTAAGGTTGCTCTATTGTCACATTTTTCACTGGGGAACAGCAGTAACAGTCAGCAGACATAAAAACTCATCTGAGCACATCAGGAGCATCTTAAACTGCCTTGATTATGCGATATACAACAGTTAGTGCACAGCTGTTCTCTATGAGCCAGACTTCTCACTAATACCTGCAGCTTGCTTGCTCAGCCACACTATGTTGGACTTCCCTGGAATGAAAAATTTTGTCTCAGAAGCATTACAATTTGCAGCTGAGTAATCGCCTTCCCTGCTGACCTGCTTTTCTGGAGGACAGCATACTGAGAGTCTGATCCCAAAGGACAAAATGGTGATGAGAAATGAAAATATTGCCACTTAGATCCGTTTTTTCTTTTTGGTGAAATGAATACGTACTCCCTTCAGTTCCTCCTCTTAAAAGATCATGAAAGTTATCTTATGCAAGTGTCCAAGTTTGGCTGCAGCACTGTGAAAACATTCCCATGTCTCTACCAAGCCATCTACACACTCAGATAATTTAAAATGTCAGCGTTCACTTTGCATAGATTGTATTATCAATAAACCTTTCTCTACCCCCATTCTACATTTTCATATTAAAAAAAAATGTTTTCCCTTATTTATCATTAAATTCAACTCCCAGTAAGAGTCTGCATAAGGGAATAAAACAAGTCTTCAGAGCCTTCTACAATTAGCATATTCTCATCATGCTCCAGTAATTATCTCCCTTGATACTTCAGTGAGGATGCCACACTGCTCTCATCACTACAGCATTCCCATGGGGGAAATTAAGAGGCAAAACACTAAGATTACTCAGATACCACATTTGCCATGTGCACATCAGTGCCCTCACAGCCTTTGTGCATCTAACTCTGGCCAACAAATCCCTTACCAGCAACAAAACCCAGCAGAGTTGTGTTTGTGCCAGCCCACCAATGGCAGGTCAAAAGCACAAAACTTGTTCTTTATTTTTAGGGAGAAAAGATTATTAGTGAATCAGCGTTGCTCAGAGCTGCTTAGGAGGTGTTGGGGACAAGAGTGTTTGGGTGTGTTAAGGGGTTTTACACACGGTGCTTTTGTTCGGTTTTTTTCCTCTCCTTTGCTCCACAAATAACCTCAAAAAGTCAATCAATATTGTTTTCATTCTCCATTTAATTCTCCTTCTCTACCTGCAGGACTCATTGGGTACATTATTCTTCTAGTCCCAGAAAGTGTTTAGCTCCTTTCCCGGGGCCCTAATACCCTTTTTATCTTCAGGTGGCATAAAGAAGTCTGTAGACCAAGTTAAAGTTCTTTATTCTACCAAAAAATGACATTTTTCTAATTTCTAAATTCAGTATCTCTATGTTCTCAGCTAAGCCTCTCTCCATTACTATCCCAGAAATCACCAACGGCCACTTCACAAAACTAAAAAAAATTCATACAACTCCAACATTATTCACCCCACCTGGTGTAATGTGTGTAGAAAGGAAAGCAACCCTCAGAATCTCAGCAGTTTTTATCAGCTCTTGCTGCGCCTGAGAACGGTGTGTAGCCAGGTTTGTCTAAATCAAAGCAGAAAATTCGGGTGCTAAGCTTTTACCCAGGGTTGCCCAGAGATGCATTACTGCTCCCCGTTTGAGCTGCACCAAATGGGTGTCAGCCACAGCTAAATTTCAGGGCAGGCTGCCTGATAAATCATGACTGACACTACTTTGTATTGCAGGAATGAACTGTTTATTTCACAGTTGCCAACATTATGCAACTCTTTAGAAACAGTCAGAGAAACAGATGTGTAGTACACGAAGTCCAGGAGAGCCATGTCTCCTCCTATCACACTCCCTGCCCTAACTTCTGATCTCTGGGAGCATCTGCAAAGCCCATGAAAGCTGACAGGAAATTCTACTGTGTTTCTGATGAGGGAGATGAATTTCAGCACTTGATCTATTGCAAAATACTAGAACACAATCCCATCACACATTCCTGTGTGATGCTTTACAATATTTCAACAATTTAAGAGTATAAGGAATGAATATTTCCAAGGTGTAGGTACTTTATAAGAAATTCTATTCAACAGACGTTTCCCCTTCTGTTCTATGCTTTTCTTAAACCAGTTGCACAGGAGAAAAATCCCAGTTGCTTCACAATACATATTAACTGCCCTTCTGATCAATGGATTATTTACAAAACCAATTTGGATAAAGTTCATAATCTTAGACAAGAATTGGACAGAGCCTTACCTAGAAAGGAAGAGAATATCCATGCCTTTGTGCATGAGGGTTATATATCTGAAATACTTACATTAGAAGCCAGTGCCACAATTTCAGTTTGAGACATGCATCAAGTTATGGGTGCTCTCACCCCTTCACTCACATGGAGTGCCAGGCATAACCCACCAGCAAGAGGTCCTTAGTTCTTAGGCAGTGGTTTAGGAAACACGGTAGCTGCAGCTTTAGTTTTCAGTTGTCCTCAGAGATAAAAAGCCCCAACCCAACAGTTCCAATTACACCCTCATACCACCTTTTCCCCCACTATATATGATTTAGGCTTGAATTCCTGAATGTTTTAGGAAGTTGTGTGAACATCCAAGTTCAAAAAGGGAACAAGTACGGACTGGATAAAGCAGCCTGTCAGAGGAGGAGACAGCCCACGAAGCCGGGGAGCGTTTCTTACGCGGGCTGGGACGGGCTCACCGCGCCCGTGTGCCCGTGTCGGTTCCGCGGGGCGGCGGCCGGCCCGGGGCTGGCCAAGGGCAGCGCAGCCGGCACAGCGCCTGCAAACCCAGGGGGGCACACAGGCGTGCCCGGCCCCGGCCCCGCAGCAGGGGAACATTGCTTTGGCCGCAAGTGTGGCTGGAGCAGCCGGGAAATGCATTTTCAGAGCAGCAAAGTGACGAGATTGCGAGGTAAACGAGTGTTTTTAAACGTGCAGCTGGGACTTCAGTCTGCTTGTTGGGACGGTGCCTGGTACAGGCTAGAATCAAGAAATGATAAATAATGTGGAAAACAGGCAGAAAAGTGACGCCGTGGGTCTCAACTCTCGGGGCAAACCCCTCAGCCGTTTCTGTCGGACGCTGGCCCCGGGCCCGGCCGTGTCACACGGCTCGGCCCTCGGGCCCTGCGCGGCCGCCATCTTCCCCCGGGGCCGGGAAAGGAACCCGGGCGGGCTCTGCCCCTCAGCGGAGCCGCGGCGGCCGCTGCCACCTCCCGGTACCGCCGCGGACAGCGGCTGCCGGGGCCACC
>VYXF01000190.1:270500-306969 GCA_013397295.1 Polioptila caerulea
GGCCGGGCCGCTGCCCGCTCGGCCCCGATCCGGAGCTGCCTCCGGAAGGTGGAACAAAATGGCGAAACCTAACATGGCCGTTCGGAGCGGGTGACTCCAAAATAAACAGCGTGTGTCCTTCCCTCCCTGCAGACCGGGTGTGCCAGCAGCCGGGGCTCTCCCTCTGGGTCCCCTTCCAGAACGCCGCCACTGCGGTCACCAACCTCTACAAAGGTAAGGGGCTGCCCCCCCGCTGCCCCGGCAGCCCTCCCCGCCGAGCCGGGCCCCAGTCTGCCTCCTGCCCCGGCTTACTCATAAGTAGGGCCTGTTAATGTCTCTTATTCACCCTGATAAAATCTAACCCGAGACTGCTTCCTGAATCTTGCAGGTTTTCCCTGGTCCACTTTAGCTGACGGTAGCTGAATCTTTTCTGTTGCCTCATGTCAGTGATTCATAAACTTAAAAACTGTTTTACTTTGAGACCCTTGAAAAAGAGTGTCTTTAATATGTGTCTGTTTCTTGTGAATTCAGGGGAAGTGTACAATGGCTTATTAAACAGTACTGGAATTCCCTGCATTGTTTATATTTCATGATGCATTAGATGTTGAGGTGTCAGTGTAATACCTTTTCTTTTGTGGTGAAGCAAAGTTGCATTTAGTGTTCATAAAATTCTGCATAGGTGTTATGTGACAGAAAGTTTTATCTTCTTGTGGCAGTGAGACTTCTTAGTAAGCCTCCCAGTTTATTTTTAGCACTAGAATGTCATTATGGCTGTGTCCAGCGTGGCTGTAAGAAGGCAGTGTTAGCCAGAACTTTGATAGGAGTGTGCTCTGCATGTGGCTGTGCTTTAGTGCTGGTTTACTGGGTGTTTCTGAACTCTGCAGTTCTTCGAGTTGTCACAGGAATTCTTGTCTGCAGAAGGATCATTCAGTGGTTTTTACTTTTTTAAAAGGTTGTGCTAAAATGATACATATCAGTGAAGGCTGAAATTGGCACAATGTGATTCCCATTGTTACTGCCTTTCATTCCAAGGAAGGGAAGAGCTTTAAGGTTCCACATGTTTTTCTGGCTTATAATTTGATGGTTTTTTCCCTTGTGTTTTTTTCTTTTCTTAGTCTGTACAGCATTATCTGTAGTTCTACCTCTGTGCTCCTTCATTTGCCTCCAGTTTTGTCATTTTGGATTTGCTTTAAGCAGTTGAACTTGATGTGTTTGTGATGGTATGGACAGAGCAAGGAGGAGATGTAGGTGCACAACCCTCACTGCCAGAGTCTTGCCTCCTGCAGAAAGTGGATTTGAATGCTGTCTGTATGTGAAGGGGCAGCACCTCAAAGCCAGAAGGTGCTGGCCTGAGGGAGTGGGTCACTAGAACATGTGTGGGGACAATAGTCATTTGAGAATGGTGCTAGAGTAGCAGCAGGTGGTGTTAATAAATTGTTTGGAATAATTACAGTCTGTCTTTACAAATGGCATCCCTTATAGCATCTTTAGTATGAAGACTTAAGCTGTTTATTTCTGGTTAAAATGTTTGATTACTTGTGCTCTAGGCAAAATGAGCCTTTTTGTTGGCAGTGATGTGATTAACTGATGAGTAGGTGATCAGGGAGTTGGAAGCTGACTTTAGTCAGCTATAATGTCAAGACCCAGCACCTAAAATGTTTTCTTCAAACAGATCCTGAAGTGCTGAAGTACCTGAGTTACTCAGGAATGCCATCTTTCAATTTTCAGTTAACTTGCAAGTCAGTAGAAATTTGGTGATAATGTGTTTGAACCAACTGAACACTGTTATGTTTGACAAGTTGGAGTCTCTTCCTGTGAACTTGCTTTCTGTAGTGATGAACATGGCTCTTAAAAAAACTCCTGTTTTTCACATTCTCAGTACTGTTTGTTTTGGAGGACTCTGTCAAAATACTGGAGGAATACTTGGTGTGGTGAACTGCACACCATAAACTGCCTCTTGCCTTGTCAGCTACTTTCTGATCTGATAAATACTTGGATTTCTGAGGCACCATCTTTTTAACTAGAGCAGCTAGAAGAATGGTGCATAATGAGAGTGCCATGATGTCTTGAATGTCAGCATTTCTTCTGAATATGGATTAGAAGTTTATTATCACACCACATTGATGGTCTTACGTCCTGAATTTCTGGTGCTGGTGATAGAGACTGTGTTCAAGGAACTTCATTATCTTGCAGATTGCACTAAAAAAGTGAAGGCATGGCTTGTAATGCAGGATTTAGAACTTAAGGCCACTGTGGAAAGTTCTAAGTGTATGTTGGAATAAGGCTTTTTGAGCCTACAATTTACCTTGTTTTTATTAAAGAAAACCCCTGAGTATTTTCTAATTTTAGTTTTGACTTAGTAATTTCAGAATATCTGCAGTTTAACTGCTTAGGTTTTGCTGGCTTAACTTTGTAAACAAAGTAGTTGTGGCTTTTACCATAAAAATCTAATCTAGCCGGGGTAATGATGCTTGAAACTTCTCTGGGCTGCATCAGCAGTGTTTGACCTCATACCTAGTTCACAGTTAGCACTTTGGAAAGCATTCTCATGCACAAAGAAAGCAGGCTGTTGACGTAAAGTCGGCCTCCAAGCCTCAGAAGGACACTCCTGGTATTTCAGGAAGTGATTAAAGTAGTATTTTCAGTTTCCAAGTTGGCTCCAGATTGTTTGGGCATCTTTTACTGCCAGTGCATTGGAGTCTGGGCTGCTATAGAGTATAAAATGGCAGGAGGAATAATCTGTCACATTGCCATTGCTTTCAGAGAAATAAGCATTTGTAAATGTAGCCTTTAGATTATAAAGTAGTACAGGCAAAATACTCTTAGAGTGGATAAAAGTTACAGGCTAAGTGTACTTTGTGTACCTGTCCAGTTTATGCTCCAAGATTTAACTTTGGATTGATTTTGAGGTGGTTTTGGTCTGTTGTGTTAGCTTTGAAGTGCTGCTCTTTGGCATTGTAGATGTCAGTCCTGTTTTTTATGGACTGTGCAGTAGTGCCTTAGAATATCAGTCCAAGAATAGCATTTAATAGTAGTTCTTTTTGGCTTCTGGAGTGTGACAAAGCTACGTTAGATTTGTCTGCTTGTAAGCCAGTATCTTGGGATAGCTGTTCTTAAAGAAATACCTTCATGTTCTGGGCAAATGGCTTTTGCCTTGGGCTTCATTAATAAAACAGGAATATAAAATACTGTTTAAATCAGCTTTGCTGCATTGAGAAAATTCTAAGGAATTCGAATAAAATTGGGGTGGATATGTTCATGTCTTCTAAGGAGCAAGAGCAACATAACAGTACTTTGCATGAAACTGAAATAGGTGTTGTCAAAGCTCTGATAGCAAACCTGTGATGAACAAGATGAGCATAATTGTGTAGTGAGCAGGATTTGTCCCACCTGTTACTGTGGTTTTGAAACTTGTTCAAACTGATAGCTAGAAATACACTTCCCAAAGTTTAAAAGCAACTTAATACATGGCATTTAAGTCTTTTGGAGACACAGTTATAACTGATGTGCACAGGTGACTAGTTACATTAACAGAGGGTGAAATTGCATTTTGTAGTAGAGTTTATTGTAAATAGTGTGTTTAAAGATTTTGTGTATCAGAATTGCCATGGGATCCTAAATGGGGAAGGAAACTTTCTTAGCCTTTGTAAATGGTATGTTGGCTAATTGAAAGACATTGGGGACACTTGTGTTCTAACTAGTTTCAAAACTTTGGCCTGTGAATTGCCTCTGCAATTGAAATTCAGCTGAAAATAGAAGAACTTGAAAGAAATCTTGAGTTTTCTGGCAGTTCCTTACCTTTGAGAATGAAGAAAAGCAGTTATTCCTTTCTTATGTTGGGGCTTCCTGGCTGTGTTGATGCACTTTGTGTGTCTAAGTCCATTAATTTAAGTATCTTCCTCAGTCTTGACAAGCTTGAAGTGTGTTTCTAATGTACATAAGCAGTGCTGTAGTGTTGACCTAAAATATAGTAAATGCTGTTTATGTGGTGCTGGAGTTGCTGTTGACTCTGACTTGTAAAGAGGATGGAACATTTTGGCAAATACCAGGTTTAATGGAACTCCTCTTTGCTGCTGCAGTCACTCTGGTGCTGCCTTATGGTGTAACCTGTAGAAGATGTAGATACTTCATGTTTCCTGTGGTTGACAGGAAGCCACATCAGTGCTGTGCCATGCTGAATGCTGCTGTGTAACATTAAGAGAACTTTTTTCTGTTTCTTGCAGAGAGTGTGGATGCCCACCAGCGAAGCTTTGATTTAGGAATTCAGATTGGCTATCAGCGTCGGAATAAGGATGTGTTAGCCTGGGTTAAAAAACGCAGAAGAACTATTCGAAGAGAAGACTTGATCAGCTTCCTTTGTGGAAAAGTCCCTCCTCCAAGAAATTCTAGAGCTCCCCCAAGACTGACTGTAGTATCCCCTAACCGAGCTACTTCAACAGAAACTAGCTCATCTGTAGAGACTGATTTGCAACCCTTCCGTGAAGCCATAGCTCTGCATGGTAACAGTCACTTTTTCAATACTACTTGGTTAACATTGGGGGGGGGTTCTTAAAGCATGCTTGGCATTTTGCAGTGTTTCATGTACCTGGTGTTCCAGCTGAAGGTATCTCCTTCCTTCTTCGAGGGACCTTTTGCATGTATAAGGCATGTGTTGGCTGCTAAAAATTTGTATAGTTGAGTATTTTGAAAGAAGGAAAGGTATTGAATAAAAATGAAATTTGGGTCTGTAATGTTACACAACTCAACAGTTAAGTATCAAGTCTTGGTGATGTTTTTGAAGCATGAAGAGACTTGGCATTCATACCAAGGCTAAAGTAAACAGAATTCCTGGAAAATGGCAATGCTATGCTAGCAACTAGTTAAATATTAAGATTTGACTACTAGCAAATTTTGGGGGGATTAGGGAGGGAATTTGATGTCTGAGACTTCTGTCTCTAACTCTTAGTACCTCTGTTAGGCACTGGATAATGCAGTTCAGCATTCTACTTAAGGTATCCTGGAAAGGGTATTACACATTTTTGAAATAATTGAGTACTGTTCAGAACTTTGTTCTAGTTCACTTTCAGATTTACATGTCTTCCAATGTCCTACTGAATTGCCTTCCTTGCCTTCACTAGCCATGTTGGTGGTGTATCCCTTTTCAGGTGTGAATATTCTGTAGCTTATTCTGTGTTGAATTCTGATTTAGCAAGTGATAGACAAACATGCTTTAAATTACTCTTGAGGTGGGATGAGGCTGTTCACCTCTG
This sequence comes from Polioptila caerulea, assembly GCA_013397295.1. NCBI lineage: Eukaryota > Metazoa > Chordata > Aves > Passeriformes > Certhiidae > Polioptila > Polioptila caerulea. The sequence continues at coordinate 275,729 of VYXF01000190.1, forward strand.
GGCTTTATGCCTTCTACAATTCAAAAGGGTAGCAGATATCTTGAGATACAAACCCTAGACCATTCTAAAAGTAAAAATAAAGCTATCTAGAAGTTCAACCTAAATGAAATTTTTACTGTCTAGATATTCTCAGTAGGGGGTAGAATTGATGAGTTAATTAGAAGAGTAAATTCCTGAAAATGCAGGCTTGGCTTCTGCTGTGCTGTGGCTGTTTTTCAAGATACACAGTTCAGACACTGCTACTGTCTAGGTGGCAGCCTAAGTCTGGTATTATTTGCTACCCTGTTGACATTTAAACCAAACCTACTTCCCCACCCAATTGTGTTGGTTTTGGCAGTTTCCTGTCTCTTACTGGAAGGAGCTAGGGAATTCTGTGTACCACTGTTGCTTACTCAGTGTAGATAAAATTAATTTCATGAGAACAACTGCAGAAGCTGGCTCCCACTGTGACAAGCACCCTTGTAAAAATGATTTTCTGAAGTTATAATTGAATCTGTGATATTTGATTTAACTGTAAAGACTCAGTCTCAAGTGAGAGGAAGCTTAGGTAGACTCACTTCAGCAAAGTGAGCTCTCTGAGTAAACTCAGAGGCATTTTGATTGGTAAGATGGCTCTTTTTGTGTCTGTGTGTACTGATTTCTAGCATCTGGAGGTGGTTTATGGAAGTTGCTTCTCCATAGCATGAGGATCTGATACATAAATTTTCCCATATCTCCTAATGCAGGGTCATGAGGAAGTTCTGTCCTCTGTAGTGGTGCTGCAGGGGCTCGAAATATACTTTTCCCCTTCATCAGCTGGTTGATGAGATTACATGTCAGTCACCTTCTGGATTAGGTTCTCCTCATATCAGTTTCAATCTGGTCCTTGACACAAATGCTTTTGTGTTAATCCTTTAGTGACTAGGCTTGTATTGGGCCTCATAACTGTTTTTAGGTTACTGCCTAAAATGTCTGCATTACTCCAGCTTCTCCCCCATTTTTTTTCTTTAACATTAAGGAAGTTGTGATTATGCAATCACATGAACTCATTTTTTATTTATTGTAGGGTTTCTCAAAGCTATGTTTTGATTTTGAAACCTGCCAGGGATCTTCAGGTTTGTGTAAATTGTTCTCATTAGGCCTGTGCTTATCATAATTTTTGGCACATTGTTTGAAAGTGCTGCTTCTAGGTGTCATGAGGGAGCATGAGAACCTGATGATGGTGAGGAGTGGTGCAGGCCTGGAGGTTTTGAGAGGAGTTTCCAACTGTCATGTAAAGGGAGGAGGCTGTTTGTGCTGGTTGGCTGCCTGGTGGGAATAGACTATTTCTTTACTGTTCATTTATGGATGGGTTTAATCAGATTTGAGGGATAGTGCTAAAACTTTGCTGCTTGCAGCAAGACCTCTTAGTGAAGTAGGGATAGGTATGAATAGCGTAAGGCACCAAGTAAAGCTCAATGGAAGCAGACTTGGTGTAGTGACTTCTCAGAAATAGGTACTAATATATATCTAAAGACCACGGCATTATGACTTGCTCATCTTCCCCTTTGATGGTGGAAAATACCTCTTTTTCCCTCATGTAACCCCTAAATGCATCATAAGCACATCTGAAAATTTTGACAGAAGCCGTGGTAACAAAATTGCTAATAATTCAGTATTTTCTGGAACACCAAACACAATTCTAGGTGTATGCCCTAGACTAAAACATTAAAGAATAGCATCCTTTTGGCATCAGTACAATCTTTAAACTGTATACTTCACCTGAAAAGAGATATATTAAAACTGGATTTTTTGCCTTGCCTCTTCTATCTCCAGCCCTATAACCTCTGACCTGTATCTATGCAAGATGGTTGATGGTTTCTTGGACAAGATGTTGACCCCAGAATTTAATCTTGTGATAGTGATTATCAAGTGTTTCTGCTACAAGAAAACTTGTCTTGAAAGCAGAACAGTAGAGAAGAACTTGTTATAGTAGTTAAAAGCAAAATTATCATGACAAAAAGTTAGGCATGATAATGTTTAAGATGTATGTGATCTCCCTTTTAACTCCTTGGCACCTGTGCTCTGTGGTTGTTAATGAAAGTAACAACTAAGTGTTAGTGAGAATGAGACTTTGGAACCTTACTCTTGAGGGGGTAAACTTTGGTAAACAACATCTTTTCCCTTATTACAGCTTTTCACTGTTAGCATGCTGATGACTAACCCTTGAAATAAAGCGTGGCTGGTGACTTGAACTGTGAATATTTGATAAGAAGTTCAAGCCTTTTAGAAAAGCTGAGTAGTTATCTCAAGGTAATACATGATGTTATACTTGGAAGTGCCAGTGCAGTTTTCTGAAACTTTGATGAAACATCAGTCTGATGCTTGGTATTTTAAGATGTGGGAGTAGAAGATCATACCTTTATTGTCCAACACCTCAGTTACAGAGTTGGGTTGTTAATTTCCATTAGTCCCTGAAATGCAGCTGGGGAAAGTGTGGATGTATTTCCATGCACTCTCTGGATGTGTATTGACATTTCCAGTTCTGTAAGAGACGAGTTTCAAATGACGGAATTAGCTCAATCTGAGCTAACAGTACAGGATTCCCAGACAGTGCCATGTGCTTGGGCACTTTGTGCCTTGCTGTAGCTGGTGTGCCAAGTGTGGTGCACAGCCCGTGTCCTTTGCTGTGGAATGTGCTCCGTGTTTCACAGACTGCCCTCCCAGCATAATGTGAGAAAATGCAGTGATTAGAGCAGAGGGAAAAGCAAGCTTGGAAAGGTAATGTTAAAATGCATTTGACTTGAGCATTCTTAATCAAAAATTAGATGAATTTGGGAAAAGAATCGGGCAATAGTACAGTGAGAGAATATTAGTTCTTTTTCGCCTTAACTTTAATGTTGATGTATAATCATTCATGTGATCTGGGCTCCTTGGGGCAGGGAGAACACTTGCATGTAGAAGTGTGTGGCCTGGCCCCTAAGAGTCTGAATTTCCCCTAGGTCTTCGTATTTGCTTCCCAGAATATTAAAGTGCAGTTTAAGACAGGAGCACTTAGCAGAGTGGAGAAGCAGCAGTTGGTGAAAGAGGGGATGGGAGAACACTGTTCAGATTGGTCTGACACAGTTTAATTTAAAGGTATATTTAGCTGTGATGGAATTGTGTATTGGTATGTGCTGCTAAAACTTGCTCTTTGAGCCAGAATTACAAAGGGTGAATATGACAGAAGAGTGACAGAGATCTCTCTGCATGCCATTTTGTATTTATCTGGAGCTATTAACTAATTCCTGCTTTAGTCACAGTTATCTAAGCATGAATGTTCCTTTCGATACTTCCTGATTAAAACTTGTAGAAAACAATAGTTAGTACTATTACTATACTGAACAGTAGCTGCCCAGTATATTATGCTGTGGTAGTGACCTGAGTAAGTTGTACATGGGCATGATTGTAGTGTAGATGAAACAGCATTTCCAGTTTGTTAGGCCAGTGGTGATAAACTTGCTAATTTTGAGTTGACATTTTTAAGTATTTTGTAATCTGTGAAACGCACTTTCAGTCAAGCATTCTAATATCTTGATAGTTTTAGTGTAGATAAAACACTAGACTTAGATAGTTGTAGACTTAGATAGTTTGAGTGTACTTGATTATAAATTGGCTAATATTGGTCACAGCTCTTTCTAATAGTACTATAAGATCTTTAGAATACAACTTCCTGTAAAATAATTGTCTATGAAATGTCATATTGTTGATAACTGAAAGATATGACAGGAATGAGAATGTACTAGGTACTGCAAAATGTTTGAGATATGCCTTCCACTTCAAAACTTTTCCCACTTAAAAAGGGGGTAAGAGCCACGTGTGCTTTCTTAAAGGCCTTGAATAATAAAGGAGATGTCCCTGGTCTAAAGGAGTGGGAGACTTCAGAGGTGGATGTGAGATTGGGAAAAGTAAAGCCACTTTAGCAGCTGTTTGGCTCTCTGTCCAAATGTGAGACAACTGTGAGACAATGTCCAATTGCATGGACAAAACTGGTGTGCCTGTGGTTAGGCCATATTAACCACAATATAGAAATAAGAGGTTGGGAAATGGTGTTTGCTGACAGTCATGTCATCTTACCACTTCCTAGGGTCAGTTACTGCTTTAAATACTTTGGGAAGAGCTCAGAGTCTGCTGAAAGCTTAAACTCAAGAGTAATTCACAGTAAATGTTTTTTCTGAGATTTCCTCTGCCTTGCCACAGCTTCTAAAGGAAAAACTTAACTCTTTTCCCTGTTGACCAAAAGTAGATTTTTTTCTGAGCATTGCAAATTGCTCTCAGAGATGTTGGTTCCATGCAGTGGCATCTTGATATTTGAATGTATGCCTTGAGTTTGCTTTGATTCTTCCATGTTAGCTCAATTGGCCAATCCTAAACTGTGATCTGAGAGTCTCCTTTGGCAGTTTTGCTCTCCTGCATGGATGGGCAGTGCTGTGTTACCTGCCAGGAGCTGAGGGTGTCACTCAGTCTGTCAATGTACCCAGCCATGACTCTGACTGGTACTAAATACCTGTGTGAGATGCGAGATTAACCTGTGGCTCAGAGTCCATGCTGTCATGCAATATCCTTGTATTCTGATCTGAAATTAATTCAAAGCTACTCTCCTCCTGCCTTAGACACCAAGTTGGATTGAAGATTTTAACTTCTAATTATCTCCTGAAGGTTGTTTGTGTATTTAAATGTACAGTGATTCAGCATTACCTAAATAACTGGGAAGTCAGTGACTGCTTTAGGCATTGCTTGTGAACCTTGGCAGTCTGGTTTAGAATGTGCTGCAGTGTGGTACAGGTGCATCTTTGAACTGTATCAACTATTTTAAAGAATGCCTGTTACTTGAAAAGGCTCCACTTAAAAACATAGTTCTTGAGTGTGCCAAAAAAATGTCTTTTCACATCACAGGTCAGTTTTGGGGTTTATTTAGAATAATTTTTCTTCCCTTACTTGGGCACTAGATGTAGTAAAAAATAAAAATGGAATTACTATGTTGCTCATTTGGTATGAGTTGTATAACAGTAAATGACTGATAAGTGGTGTATACTGTTGACTTAAGTGTAAGTAATGACACTGATCTTGTGTGGTCACATTAGTTTTGCTTGGAATAGGGATGTGGGGGAAAATCTCTACAATCAGTTTGAATATGAAAAAATGTCACCTGTATGCTGTCAGATTTTTTCCAATTTAAATGTACAGGATGATTTAATGTTTTTTCTAATGTACGTTGTGCCAGTTGAAATTAAATTACTGATGTCTTTGAATTGTGATTTGTTACTTGCCCAAATTATGCATATTAGTTTATCCAGGATATGGTATCTGAATTGGCTTTTTCTCATACATTTGTCATCAGGTAGCTGCTTTACTTTCTTTGGTAGATGTGTGGGAAATTATTTTCCTAATGGTTTTGAATGTAAGCTTGACCTTAATCCTGAGAACACTGTCACAAACCTCGTTTCTCAGTTACCTTCACACTAAAACAGCTTCTTCTGTTTAAATACTTTCTGCCATTGTGAATGAACGATGATTTTGCTATTGATAAAATCTGCAGGGTGCCTCTTGGAGTTCAGACCGTGCCTCTGAGCCCTGTTCAAACACCACTTGGAGCTGTAAGCCAAAGCCCTAAGACAGAATCAGTGCTTGGTGGCTGTGTCTCCTGGTTGGTTTGTAATGCCCCATCTGTGTCAAAGTATTTCCTGTGCTGTTACAAGTGCAAAGCTTTAAATGTTTGTTCAGTAATGTTCAATAGAGTGAAGCTGGTTCCATCCTGACTTGTGTATCAACCTGCCATTGCTGAGGATGGCTTTTAGCTTCTAGCTGAGGTTTCTGGTGACTGATGTTGTAATTCCAGCAGTCCTCTCTTCCCAGAGCCTCTGAAATTGCCTCTTTGGCCTACCAGCAGCCCATGGATTGGGTTTTGCTGGGCTTGACTTGTCAGTCAGTGATTTTTGGCTGCTCTTTTGACAGTACATGGAGATGTGAATTAATGCACACACAAGATTTATTGTGACTGCACAGAGCTATAGAATATTTAAGACTGGAGAAGAGAGCTCTAAGATTTTGAAGGTTACTGAGAGTGGAATCTGCTTGGACAGTTCAACATTTCCTTGTTTTTATTGTTAGAAAATATGCAGATCTGTCTTTATCTTTCCTAAGGCCAACAGATGTTTTGTACTCTCCTACCAATACTCAGTTACGATAGCAAAGATGTTTGTCCTGTATCTGAGCTCTTGTTTATGTCCAAATACAGCCTGAACTGAGAAGAGTAGTTAGATTTTTGTGTATTAGTCCTTATTAAATTCATGTTTTGGAATGTCCCACTTTTGTAAAATTGTAATGTTACAGAGGGCAGAGGTTAAATTAGCATGAAAGTTCATGGTTGTCTTTTTATGGCCTTGTTTCTACAAGAAATAAACTTCAATTTGAATCAAACACTATTAATCTGAATACGAACCAAAGTACTTGCAGGGTACTTCCTTGTGATGGTGATTTGTATCAGATCTGTTGATAACAAATTTTGGGTGATTGTCATATGGTTTTCCTTGCTTGTTCTTTAAGTGCATTTCTGAATTTAATAATACTAATGTGTTGGCTGTTAGTGTTAGCCATGAAATAAAAGCTTGTATTTATAAACTAGCTGTGGTGTACACCTGTCTGAGACCTGCTGCCATACTGGGTTTCCTTCAGGGAGTGAAAGGGAGCAGGGTGGTGATGTTGACACAAGACCAGGTCAGTTCAACTGGAAAGTCCTTGGCAGGGCTGTATGACTCTTGGTCCAGTGTGAAGCCTTTAAATTGAAATTCTCTGCTCTTGAGTATGTCCATGTTTTGAATAGCATGTCATGCATATGGAGTTAATGTCTGCCTGAGTGTGCTGTTCCAGCCTGGTGTATAAGCTCACTTTTAACGTCATAAAAAGCAGTTCTGGTAATGACTGGATTGTTACATGAACTGGAAGCTGAGAAGGTGTGCTCTGGACTGGAATGGTACCAATAGTAGGCTGAAGTGTTGTTCAGATCTCAGTGGAATTGAGCTGAGTGCAATCCTGCGTGGCTCACGTGGGAGGTGAATGTTGTGTGCTGTCTGACTGAAGCCCTTTTTCTCTCTCTCCCCAGGTCTTAGTGGTGCAATGGCTAGTATAAGTGTTCGCTCGAGTACCCCAGGCTCGCCTACTCACGTGAGCAGTGGCTCCAATGCTAGTCGAAGGAGAAATGGACTCCATGATGTTGATTTGAACACTTTCATATCAGAAGAAATGGCACTCCACTTGGACAATGGTGGAACTAGAAAGCGTACCTCAGCCCAGTGTGGCGATGTCATTACAGACTCACCAACTCATAAACGCAACAGAATGATCTAAACTGCAAAAATTTCAAACCCACCATGCTGCTTGAAAGCCACTTGATCCTCAGAGTACTATTGAAAAGGAAACATGAGGCCATCTTTCCATATTCACTGTTTAAGACAAAGAATTCAATAAATGCCATAAAGGAAATTTTAGATATTACATTAGATGCCTCTTGTAACTGCGGCTTTCTTAAACTATATTCTTAGCAGAGAACATCAGATATTGTGTAGTAGTTAGCAAGATCATCATAGGCGAACATGTATCTGTTCCAAGGCTAAAAGTGACCTTACTTGTATTATTAAAGGGAAAGGAAATTTCAGATGTTTATTTGGCTATAGAATTCTTTTTTTTGTCCTTTATTTCCTGCTTTGAGTATTTGCTTAAACAGTATTGCCAGTTTGACTGAAATTGTCTACAACATGACTTGGCATCTTTGTCAAAACTGCAGGCTTCCAGTTTTGCAGCACTGTACCATGCACCTAGTTTCTGTACAGTAACAGTGTGCAAGTTATAAATATTGGACTGTACCCTTTTTAGTTTTAAAAGCAGTTGATAATTCTGGTGATTGTGTGATAATGTAAAGAGGTGCTATGATGGTCATGCAATTAATACTTAATATTGAATCAGTACAAGGATCTTTATTGGATTCACTTTGTGTGTTCTAGTGCTCTGAAGTAGCAATATTAAACTATTCCCCAATTAACTTCATAGGCTTTTAAATCAGTTTGAGAAAATACATGTACTTATTGGTATTATCCTTGTGGTAATCATACACAGTGCAGACTGCACCAGTGCTGACCTAAATTTAGAGAAAAATGTCCTGTAATTGGAAAATAGGCTTTTCTGTTCAGTATTAGTGAAGGGTAGGTTTTGTGTACACCCATATCCTATTTTACATTTCTTGTGAAGTAATTGCCCATTGCTGGGGAGGGGTGGGAGGAGAGGGAATGTGGGGAATAGTTGGAAAAGGGGTGTGTTCTAACAAGTAAGACTTCTGGTCACATGTGGAAACTTGGACTAACTTAAACAAGATTCTGTGATGCCATCCCCTTCAGGAGGGAGTGACAAGCAGATTCTGTGAAGTGCTAAGAAAATAATTTAAAACTGGAAGTTGACTATAAAACTCTGGATAAACATGCTGTAAGCATGAATGAAAAAGGATAAATGGCTTTCTTTTTGTGTTTAGCTTACATTCATAGGATTGAACTCTGGCTGCCGTAACTTAGTCTAAAACTGAACTAGAGATCAAGACTGATGTGCTGCAAATCTCTTTCTGAATGGGGAAGGGCAGATGTCAGTCCCAGAGTGTCCTGACTATTTTTATACGTAGAGGGAGAAAGTCTTTGGTGGAGAGCTCTGGCTTTAGGGCCTCAAAATCGGGATAAATCAGGAAGAATAAAAAAATCAAGAGCTCCAACTCTGAATGTTGGGAAAAGGGGTATTTAGAGAGGTGATATGCATGCTTTAACTGGAAGCATAGGCTGATCCTGGGATTAAATGTAGCTATGCTAGATTCCCAGCACTAAAAATTGTGATTTCTGGTAAAGTTAAGGCACCTTGAGCTCCATGTTAATACACAGCTCTTCAAGACTTTTGCTTATGTGCTCGTAGAGTCAGATCTCTTTTGTATTATCTTTGCTGTTTGAAGCAGACTTCACTGTAGGTTTGCCCTTTTTACCCTGGTGTCCTCTCATCAATGTCTGTAGTCAAGGCAAGACAGCAATGCTGTGTGAGATACTCAAGGCTCTCTACTTGAGCTTGATTTCCTTGCCTTGTGGTGCTTCCATCACCTTTCTTTACACCTAAGAGCCCTTGAAGATGTCAGCAGTTGCACAGTACTGTAGTGAGAGGCTCTGTAGTTCATGGGCAGCTGTCAGAACTGTCCAGAGCAAAGTGCTGAGAACTGCTCCAGCCTCCACCTGTGTTACACAGCTGAACTTGCACGTCACTTGAAGACTCAGTATACATTAATTTCAGTTACTGCTATTAACTACAATTCATAAGGTTTAGTTTATGTAAGATGTTAATACTGCATAAAGCTCGTTTTCATTTGGAGACTGCATTTTCAGCAAAGATTTTGAAGATGGTATCTGAATATATGTTAGTATTTATTAGACTGTTGGCAGAGGGATTTTTCTGTTCTAAAAGCAAGCTGGAGTCTTGAACAGAAAGGACAGGTGTGAGAACCATTCTTCAGCTCTTCTGTTTATTTTTTTAACTGGCTTATACAAGTAAGATGCTTATGCTCTGCAACTTCTAACACATTTTATTCTTGATGTGGTAAAGGTGACATCGTACTGGTATCAGTTCTGCACGCAGGGACTGAACTGGAGCAGTGCTGCTGGTCCAGCCCAAATACAGAGCCTGTTCAAATTACTTCTCCCCTTTCTTGCAGTGAAATAAATCTTGTTAATGCTCTGAAGCATTAATTCAGTCTGTTGCCATCTAGAACTAAATTTGTCTGGCTTCTTATTTAATTTGTGCCATTTTTCTTTGAAAGAAAGCAGACTTTGATATTAAACTGGTTGCATTAATTTTTTTTGCTTAAATATTTGGCAACTCTTGATTGTTTTTCATTTAGCCCCAGCTGTTGTTTGCTCTTTGACCTCTGCCAGAATGATCAAAAATGCATGTATTCACCTGATAAACACAGGAGAACAGGTTGTCTCTTTAAAAAAAATAAAAAAATAAATGAAGTCCAGTACCTATTGCTTTGAAGACTATTTCTTGTGCCAGCGTAGAAAAGCGATGTTTTGGAAATAGCTTTCAGCTATTATCCATAAACTGTAGCTCCTGGAGCCAGAAGTGAGTTGATTTGCAGTAAGGAAGACTGACTGGAGAACTGTTCAGTTTGGTAAAAATGGTGCTTTACTTTTGCTTTCTCCTCTGAGTCGTGCAGTTGCCCGGTCTCTTCTCCATGTACATCCAATCTAACCTGAATGTGCGGCAGTTACATAAAGTACATCCTGCACTGAAGCTACTGAGCTTGGCTTGCTAATTAATGAAGTAAGTTTTAAATGTTCGATTTAAATCTATATTACAATAAAGAAATGCAAAAATTATTTTGGTTGAAATTGAAGTCCTGCAGTTAAACTTACTTTCCAATGTGGTTTACCCAGCTGGAGTAAAAGAAACTCTAAGTCATAATAAACCTAATAAAAAAATACAACTAATCAGGCTGCTTTGTAGTTCTTTAAAGTTTCTGAAAAATACAGTCCATGGGTAATCCCAGACAGGATTAGTGTGAGCTGGCAGGCTGCCTTGGTTGTGTGGATCAGAACTTGCCTTGAGTGCACTTTGGTGGTAGCTGTTTGGTGTAGCTTACACACAGGTTTTTGTTTTGTCTCCTCAGGACTAATGATGGTACCAAAAATTGGGGTGTACTACATTTGTACAAGGTGTTCTGCAGACTTCAGCATCACTAATACTTAAAAAAAGCATCTTCAAGAGATTTAAGTGGCATAGTTTGGGAAGTTAAGTGGTGTTGACTTCAACAGTAGAGCTTTCCTGTCTTTAGCAAGAGACTCTTTGGACTTAGGTAAAATCAGGTTCTTGACTTAGCAGCATTTCCTGCTTCATGTGGGTGTCCCTAAACCTGCAAACTGTTTTCCACTTGTGTTATCAGCAGGTTTTAAATTCCATTATTAAGGAAAACTTTATTTTGTAGGAGCTTTCAAGTTTTAAAAGTATCTTTTTAATTAATGTTAACATTTTTTCACTTATTTAGCCACTGATATGTGCCAACAGGAATTTAGAAAGATTCTTAGATGGCTTCTAAACCCCAGCATCTTTCAGTTACTAGCCTAGAGCTGAGTGATCCTTGGGCAGAGATGAGGAATGCACGCCTGACGTGTTCTGTGGGGTTCTCTGCACCAGGTGGGGCTGGTGTGGTGGTGTGGGGCAGCCACAACTGGCCTGGGCTGTTCATTCCAGAGCCTCTGGTTGTGCAAGGTCAGGGAAAAGGCCCTGGCACTCCTTGTCTGTGCCTGGGGCTCCTGGGGATAGATGGAGCCTGGGAAATTCCCTCAGAGCCCTGAGTCAACACTGGTGCTTTCTGCTGCTGGTCCCACTGGGCTCCTCTCAGGCTGTCCCAAAAGGACACTTGGGCTGTCTGAACAAACCAACCAGTCCCTTCTGTGCAGGAAGCATCACCTGGCTCTGGGGGTTTTATAGAAGAGATGAAAGCCCAGTGTTCCTCAGTGGGTACTGAGGCTGCAGCATTTCCTGTGTGACCTTGGCCAGTGGTGCTGCTGTCCCAGCAGAGACCAGGGGTTGTGGAACACCAGGACCTTTCATGGGCCACAAGGGGCTGTGAGGGAGGAGTGCACAAAGTACCAGGATATCCTTGTAGTCTGCTGTGTGACACTGCCTTGTAGAAAATCTTAAAATTCAGTATTAAATGCATCCATTAACTGGTTAAAACAGCATATAAGACCAATGTTAATACTGCTTTGTAATATCTCACTGTTCTTCTCCCAGATTCATTTTAAGGTGAAGTTGTCTCTGGATGCTATAGAACAGCAGGCTATGCATGGAGGGGGATCCTGGGATCCCTGTTGGCATTGCCATGGTGTAGCACCTTTGCACCTTAGAGAAACTCACAATGCTTCTCCAGCTCTGAAACTGAAGCCACAGGATTTTTTTTTTTTTTTGGTACTTTGAACACCTGGAGTTTTTTTTACAAAACATCAAAGCAGAGGATGCCAAATGTTTGCATTTAAACTAGGTATGCCCAGAACCTTGTTCTGTTTCTGCTGAAGTTTTGAGAGGGCTGTGTCCAGCTGCTGCCCATGCAGCCCTGTGTACCTGTGCTCACAGAACAGGCCAGTGCTGCCCTGTCCAGAGGTTAGAGTTTGTTACTTTGCTAGGCATTTCCATTTTTATATTGCTGTTTAAACCTAGCTTTCTTGTTTTGAAGTGAATTCCTTGAGTACCATCTATGATGGGGTATGTGAGATCAAGATGGGGAGAAAATGCCAAGTTCTGCTGTTTAAGTGAGTAATTACTTGATCTCATATAATTAATAACTCATAGTCTCTAGTGTCACCTCTCTGCAAAATGATGGTCTCTAGATCACTTTCAAACCATAAAAATCTCTGCATAGCATGCTTTAGGCCAGTCTTGTGGCTGTTTTAAAAGAATACCTGCTGTGCTTTTTTGAATATATTTCAAATTTCAAAGCTCTGGGAAGAGAGCTTTGCCATAAGTTTGCAAGAGTGTTCCTGCCTTATCTATGTTGTAGAGTACAGCTGAATATAACTAATGCTGTTTTCAACAAAAGTGTTCTAACACCTGTTTTCCCATTCTCTCTGAAAGCCCCAACAAAAAGAAATACGTGGTTTGTGCTTAGAGGTGAGTGAACTTCTCAGCTGAGGAGGAGCATCTTCTAGAGACTTGCCCTGCTAGTAATCCAACTGTTTATTCTACTGAGAACAAACTTCTAAATAAAATTGTACTGAGGGAACTATTTGTATTTTTGCTTTCAGCTCTCTTTTCTGCTGAAAAAGCTCGCTCAGTTGAACCTGTTTTTTCCTGGCTATGTTTGAATTACTTCCTGTGAAGGAGCATCTGTGATCTCCCATAGGGTAGGCAGGTTTTTTCCTCGCCCTGCAGAAACTTTTGTCCTTAATGTAAATCACTGAAGATGCATGTCTTGCTGCTAAAATGAATTTTAAAGTCTTTGATTTAAGTGATTGCAGTTTTCAGAGCAGGAATCTGCTGAAGATGCTTTGAATGTTGTAGCTGCAGAGGCTTGTGTGCTTCCAGATGACAATGCAGGAATGCAACTCATTTGGAGTCAGATTATTAATTAAATAATTAATTAAATAATTAAAACCTGATCTATCTACATCTGTAACAGCTTCTGATGTAGTCTTGCCACAATTCAGAATTCCTTAGGCCTAGATGCATATCCCAAAATATGAGCAGTTCATCTGTCCTGTGTAGGAATTTTCCAGAAAAATGGGTTCAACATAGTTAAAATCCCAACAACTGGGTCTTTAATACCTTCAACACAAGACCTCAGAGCTCCCTCAGAGTAAGTTTCCAGGTTGAATTGATCTTTCCTGATCGACCCAAAAGCCTTGTCTGCATCTGGTTTTCATCCTCCTGTGTGTGACCATACCCAAGAAGCTTCCCCCCGTGCTGAACACAGCCTGTCTGAAGGTCCAGGTGTTTCTGGTAAGTGCTTTTACATAATTTGTGGTGGTTTTTCCAAGTTAATATAAACTTGGATTGCCTACAGGTTGTGGAGCTTCCACTCCTGAAGATACTGCAGGCTGCATCCTGTTCTTGGACCTGCTTTGGGCAGAGATTGGAGCAGGTAACCTCCCAGGCTCCCTTTCCACCTGAATTAGTCTAAGATTTGCTCTGTCCTGACCTTCTCAACACAGTTTTATCTAGGAGGGGGTAAAAGACATTGCTGTCCTTGCTACCTGCTGCTCAAAGACACTGACCACTGACAAGAACAGATGAATTTCCCTTTCCTATGAGCCACATGCTCCTCTGGAAACTTAAAGGTTGTCATCAAAATTGCTACTCGTAAGTATAGGTAGCCCTTCAAAGCAGAAACCAATCCCAAATTTGACTATGGGGATTTCTAGTCTCCATCTTGCACTTTGATGAGCTTTGAAGGAGCTGGGTGGATTTGGGCTGGATTGTGAAGGTGCAGGTGTGTGCTGGGAGTTCAGGTCACCTGATGGAACCATCACCTCCAAAGGAAGGAGAACATCTGCCAGAGCCTGGTTTTGATAAAGGCATAAAAATGGCATTTTCTAAGGGCTGAAATGCCAATTAGAAGTTTCTCAGTGGTTCTGTATTAAGGCCAAGCCTCATTCATGTTCTGGTGGGTTGGCAACTAATAGAGTGAACTGGGGAGTGAAACGTTGTATGTGTTGGATTCTGTTAAAGTGTGTTCTGATGTGATTTGATGCAAGGAAAAGGACATAACACTGAGAATTAAGTGTTATATCCCTTTCTTCTATGACTTATTGAGAGACCCTAACCCTAACTTCTGTTATAAAGGTCTAATACTTTCTACTTACTGGACAGTGTTTCAGAAAAGCACCAAGTGGGCTGTTGGCTTCTTGAAATTGTTTTGCATAAACATGAACCTGAGATATTGCCTGAAAAGTTGACCCTGGATTAGTTATTCTGTTTCAGCCTAAAATCTGCAGAAAGTCAGATTTTTTGAAGTTATTCCAATGCCTGGTAAGCCCAGACTATGCACAGATGGTCAGCACCAGATGCTGAAAATCAGAAGGAATAAGTGATGTGCAGCAGGTGAAACAAGAGCATTGGAAGGTGAAGGGAATTTTCCTGTGGGCTCTCATTGCCCTCAGCTGCAATAGCTCTGAGCTTAGGCTGGGGTAGGTTTGCATTCCTGCTGGCCCTGGTTCAGCCTTGGCTGGAGTGACTTGGGTGACTTCAAAAAGTCATTTTTACAGTGGTCCACATGCAGTGTTACTTAGAGCTGCACAAAGCCAGGTGGCCTTAGTTCCCAAATAAAGCCCTGATGCAATGGTATGGAGAGGAATCCTTTCTCCTTTTTAAGCCTGTGGCTTTGGTCTGTGGTTTAGGCTCAGTGGAGGCATCTCTGTGTCACAGGGAATTTCATGGGAGTGATGCTGATGCTTTAAAATATCTCCCAGGTTTTTTAACGCAATGCAAAGAGCTCTTAGGATTATTTAGATTCTATGCCTAATCCCTTTACCCCTTTGAAAACCAGTCCTTCAGCAAACAAAAATAATTCCTCAAGTGATTCTTGCCAGTGGTTTTGCAATGTTCTTTGTGAAACAACATGCCCAGAGTCAAGTAACAAGTGCTATGCTCAGAGGCAAGCAGGTGATGGCTCTAAAAGGTGGTGATCTGCTGTTGCTGCTCTAAGAAAAAAACCCTGAACTGCTCTGACCACAAAAATGAAGATTTGGTCTGAAGAATGTGCAGCTACGTGTCAGCTGTCCACGGCCTGTGGTGCAGGGGAAGATGGCAGCAGTGGTCCTGCCAGGAGGCTGGAGAAAGCACAAAGCACCAGGAGCTCTCATCTCTTGCCTTTCCAACCTGTCTGGCAAGCACTTGAGTAGGTGTGAATAAGGATCTCCTGAAGGAATACGAGAAAGGTCCACCAGGGGCCATCATCTTGAACTTGCCCTTTCAAGTGTTATCTATAAATACGGTTCCCCAGAGCAATCCAGCTGGCACCCTCTAGTCAAGCTCATCATGATCTCAGATAAAATTATCAAGTGGAGCCAGATCTTCAGCTGCTTTATGGAGCCTTGCCAACACAAGGAGCTTCTTCCCATGCTAGAGCCTCACAGGAAAGAAGAGAGGTGAACCTGCCAGTGGTGGCTGTGCTGCAGCTCACTGATCTTTGCAGGGTGCAGGTAGAGAGGAGGAGGTGAGAATCTCCTCCAAGGTTACAGAGATCTCGTGTCCCGTCAGTCCCATGTGGTGGTGGAGACCCTGGATTTTTGAAGTCTCACTCTGCAGCATGCCCATAATGTGGCAGTCACCCAGCCTACTGCCTAAATATCTTGAAAAAGCAGCATTTGTGCCCATATTAGCAGGCAGAGGAAAGGCAAAGTGATATGGGCAATCCGAAGGGTGGGAAGAAGTCCTTCTTGTATTTTAGCCCAGATTTTCATTTGGAATGTGGCATTCAGCAGGTTGTGCCAAGAGATGCTCTGCCCTGTGTGATGGCAGGGCTGCATCCCTCCCTTGGGGGTTTGCTTCCCTGTGCCTTTGCCTGCTCCTGTGGAGAATCAATGTTTTTTTTTAGCTGATGAACTGCTAAGATTATCAGATGAACAAAACTGTGCAGCAGAAAATCTTGAATTTACTAGCTGTGTTTGTATCCTTAGAAGCACAGTGTGCTGTCATCTTGCCTTTATAAAGATCAAAATCCATCCTGACAGCCTGCTTTGCCTACTTTCTCAGTGGCCGAAGGCAACTTTGTAGGCCCTTGGAGCTGAAACTGTCACTTTTTGTTAATCCTGTGTGTTTCTTGTGTTTAAGCTTCCAAATATATCAGTAGAACTGGTGTAATCTCTATAATCATGACTTTATTTTACAAGAGCAAATCTTGAATATCTAGCCTGAAGTTAACTTTTCTCAGGCAGCAGTGAAATGGATGACAAGATGGCCAAGATGCTTTTCAGGTGATTTGGTAAAACCTGTGGCACTGCCCAGCCCAGCAGGGTGAGGCTCAGACTGGTGCCCTGGTTGCTGAAAGGAGATGCATGAGGCAGTGGATGGAGTGAAGCTTTCCCACCTCTGCTACTTGTATCTCATCCTGTTTCTCATTTGTAGATATATTGTGTGCATTATCTGCCACAGTGACACTTAATCCATGTGGAAAAGTCCAGGCTTAACATTTCACATCATGAAGCTGGAGATGCGTTGCAAATTAAACAACATAATTTGGTACCTTTTCTTCTCTCTCAAGTTTGTTTCCATACAGGATGTGCTCAAGAAATGCAAGATGGAAAAAGACAATCCATAGTCATGGATGCTAAAACACTAATGTTTTTCAGGATGAGGGGTGGAATAGAGTGAACTCCCAGGAGTTCACTGCAGCCCTGACTGCAGTATTGCAGAGTTTGCAAGAGCATTGGAGAGCAGAGGGAGTGTCAGCTTGGGCAAGGAGAGAAGAGTCTGGTGTGAGCTGACTTTTCGGGACTCTCTGAAGGTCTCTGACATCTTGCAGGGTGAAGTGGGTGCTGTGCAGTGCCTGTCCTGTGTGTCAGCATGGGAATGGCACCCAGCATTGCCTGCTACACTGTGGTCCTGGAAAAATCCTGACAGGGTGTGCATCCTCTGCTCCTGGGTGGATGCAATGGGAATGTCCCTGCAGCTTCTGCTGTCCAGCACTGTCCCACACAGCCATCTCCCCCTGAGTGCCCCCTGCCAGATCTGTGCTCCTGAACTGGGCTGTCCTCTTGTCTGGGTATTGAGAAACCATCAGGCAAGAGGTGCCTGAAACGAGTACAGTTATTGTGGGGTGTGGGTATGACTTAGAAAGGATTACACAGAGAAACAGGCCAAGGTTTCCCCACGTTGAGGGTGTCATTCCTCCCCAGTGGTTCAGCCCTCCCAGTTACCCTTTCACAGCAGGCTTATTGCCATTACTGTGCCAGAAAAGTGTGTTGGTAACAGAAAAGAGCAGACTGTCCCTGTGATCCTTGCAGGCTGCCTGGCAGAACTGGCTCTGTCCTTGCTGTGCTGGCATGAGGGGATCTGACACCTCGGTTCCCAGCCTCCAGAAATATTAAAACATGAAACTTCCATGTTATGTTCACATCATGCTCCTTTTGTTCAGGTTTCCAGAAGAATTTCTTTTTAGATGGAAGCCTTCAGCTGGGATTTATGTGAATGTGAAACCCCATCAGGCATGGGCAGACTTGGGTTTCCCAGCCCATTCCTTGGGTGCTGCTGCCATCTAGGGTGTGAGCCAGCAGAACCATGGGCAGCCACGGCCTTATCGCACTGTCCACGGCCTTATCACACTGCCCACGGCCTTATCACACTGCCCACAGCCTTATCACACTGCCCACAGCCTTATCACACTGTCCACAGCCTGTCTGCAGGGTTTGCTCCTGAAGGATTCATGGCACCGCAGCTGCCGGGGCTGAGCCACATTTGGGGGTTAAACACAGACATAGCACCCTACTACACTGTGTTATTCCAAGGAAATAGCATTCCTCACTGCAGTGTGTTATTCCAAGGAAATAGCATTCCTCACTGCAGTGTGTTATTCCAAGGACAAAGCTGTGTAAACCCCTGCAGAGGAGCACTGTTCTGTTCAGGTGTTGGGGACACAGGGGTTTTGTTTCTGGCGTTGCCATGAGCTCCCTGGTGCTGCAGGTGCTGCAGGTACCATTATTGTGCCGGGGCTGGCAGGGAGCCCGGGGCTCACAGCAGGCTCTGGCTGGGTGGGTTGGCTTGGTTGTTGTTTGAAGGTCCCTGTTCAGACTCTCAGGGTGTGTGGAAGGGGTCAGAGATGGCAGTGGTGGCTCTGAACTGAAGCCCCTCTGAAGCAAACTCATGGCATGTGTTCCACCTGGGCCACACTGGCACCTATGTTCTTGTGTTAAACAAGAACAATTCAAGAAGTTTTTAGGCACACTTAGAGAGAACGTGAGCCAAAGCCAGGCTGATTCCTGCCCAGTCTGAGGGGCACAGGGAGGGAACAGGTGTTCACTTCAATCCAAAATCATTCTCGAGCTTGAATCTGTACTACTGGCTCTGGCCCTGCAGCAAGGACTTCAAAGCAAAAGGAATTTTTTTTTTTTATAGTTCCAGCTCAGGTGTAACTGAAATCCCATTTTACAGACTATTTCCACAGACTCCATGTTTGTGAAAGCCAGCAAACAGGACTCACTTTTCTGCAGCAAACTGGAGCCTGGCTGAGTGCGCTGTCACCACATGGATTTTCCCTGAGCTTACCTTGGTGAGGTAAAGCTCTGGGCTCAGATTCCTGGTTAAATAAATTTACACACAGTGTGAAATCCCTCCTGTCTCTACTGGAGCCAGGTGAGGGGCTGCCAGGGCTGTTTGCCACCCTTGGTGTGGATGAAGCAGGCACTGAGTAATCCAGATCAATAGCACAGCTGCATTATTGTGACCCTGCTGATTTTTATTTTTAACCATGAGATGCATGTGGACTTCAGAACAGGAGACACAGCTGCTGCAAACAAGCAAGTACATTTTTTAAACTGTTTTTTTATTTTTAACCATTGATGCAAGTAGAACCAAAGCTGTGGATCTTATTCTGGCAAATCGTTTCCCCCTTGTGCCCCCCTGTGGTACGTCCTTACTCTGCCTTCCCTCAGCAATACCTCACCTTTTCTATCATTCTTCCCTTTCCTCACATCCTCTAATTTTTTCATTGTTTGAAATAAGTCTGTGTTGAAACAATCTGTATAGTCCATAGTGTACAGCTGGGAGACAAAGTCCACCAAAGGGCCAGCAGGAATTAGGTATTTCCATCTCAATGGGAGCTATGCTTTGTTTCAGGTTTCCAAATTGATTCTGATGAATTTCAGCAACTCAGAGCACAGGTTGTGACATATTTTTCACGTGCTCTGGGGGCACAGGCACTGCAGCCCTGCCAGTGCCATGCCCAGCTCCTCGGGGAGATGAGCTCTGGGGTGGTGCAGGAGCAGGAGAGGGGTCTGTGAGTGGGGTTCCACAGAGAGCCTTTAGTGGAGGCCTCTCCAAGGGAGAGAGAGGAGTGGGCTCCCTCCCCCTGACCTACCAGCCTCCAGGCTGTGGTCACGTATTAGAACATCTAGAGATTCAAATGCTTTGGCATGTTCTTGTGGGAAGAAGCCTTATAAAGTTATTGGCCCATGCAGGTACTTTTCCCCACCTTTTTTTCTTACAAATCAGTTCTTTACACAGCTCCTACAACCTTTTGCTCTTTTGATGTAAGCGCAGGGTTGGTCAAACCTTAGAATGTGCTCAGGAGTGGAGAAATAAAACATGCAAAATAACACTGGAGTGAGCATGTCTGTGGCTTGTAGTGCTGCATGCAGTGGGGCAGATTTAGAGATATTTGGTTTTACATTGGGGCTTTGGGACTCTAGTTACTTACAATAGATACATATTAGTAAATGCCAGTATTTACTTAACTGACTTGCTACACTGTTTTTTGTTTTTTTATAATTTATTTTTTGATGTTTTACAGTTATGTGAAGTTGAAAGAAAATATTCTTCCCTCTGAAAGAAAGCAGAAGACTGCACACCAAGGAGTCCTTCAGCAGATAGTTCCCTGAATTTTCTTTTGGATAGTCCCTGTTTTTCCCTTACTTTTGGAAGTACATGGCAGGAAGTACTCATTGTTGCCCCCCTGAGTTTTTTCCCCATTTTTTAAGGCTTCTTGGGCATCTTCCCCCTCTCTGAAACACTCTTTGGAGTCCTGTGGAGCTGGTGGGAAGGTGATTCAATTCCTAGAAAAATGTCAAGCTGGTACTTTTTCAATGTGTGAGGGTTTTAGATTAATCTCAAATTAGTACATTTAAAGCTGTATTGATTTCAGTGTGCTTGGGGCTTGACTTTTTCCCTTATTTGTTAATATGGATGTAGATATTAGAGATAACTACTCAGTTTAAATATTACAGATGGACTGAAATCCATCAGTGACTCAGAGCAATTAAATGCTTTCTGCTTTTGGGGTTTCAGAGATTTCAGAGGCTGCTAGCAATTTGTTATGAAAGCAGTTTGGTTATCACAAGAATTATACATTGTATCTTTATTTATAGAGTTATACCTTGAAGTGATGCTTTTGGGCCATGAAACAAGAGAAATGAGTGCTTCACTGAGGAGGCTTTCTGGATGGGGACTGTGAGGAATGATGTTGTCCCTGCAGTGGTGACACTATACTGTTGGAATCTGGAATGCAGAAAATGTTATGTATGTTTGTATGTTTTATATGTATTATGTTTTGTCTGTATGTTTTAAAGGATCCAAATCCTCTGAAAAAGACTGCTTTTAACTTTTGTCCATGGAAGAGGCTTCCTAGGCTTTGGGATGAGACAGAATTTTCATGTATATAAATTAGATAATAGCATAATGTGTAATGTATCACAGGGTGAGAAATTTAGGTTTTGGGGTTTGTTAGAATGGTAAGTAAATGAAGACAAGATGGACAATCCTTGTGATTTTTAGGCTTCTTCCATCTTCTTCAGCTTCTCCATATTTTGCAGTGTTTGGCTCACTAAATCATTGGTTAGAGTCTGCCACAGTGCAGTGTTACATGAATAGAAGTTTGGTTGGTAATTGGTAGAAAAGTAGAAATAATGTCAGTTTGTGGTGATAATTGGGGGAGTTATCTTGAAGGAGACCTTGAATGTGTGTGTCAGTGAGTTAGTTAGAGTTAGAGGCTTTTCCAGATTCACACCAGGCTGGTGTAAAGCCTGGTGTGCAGAAATTGTAGATAAGAAAAGAATAAACAACAAGAGAAAGAGATCAACTGTGAGTCCATTTTGTTACTTAACAAGGGCTTTAAAAGACTAGCCTCCCCTTTCAGGGGAGAGACATGAAGGAGTTATAAAACTTCTACCCTACACCTCAGCAAGTCCCTCTCCTGTGTGGTGACATTTCACTGGGGTAATTATTGCCTAAATTCACCCTGAGCACATGACCTCAAAGTTCATTACAGAGGGGATGGGGAAAAACCCACTGAATATCAGCAGAGAGAAAAGCAGCTTGCTAGGGACAGGCATCAGCTATAACCAGAAATTTCAGGAGAGGCCTTTAGTGCCATCACTGGCTTTAAGGTCATTGATTAATTAATGTTTGTGTCCCACAGAAAGGAAGCCTTCAGCAGCTTCCCTTAGCAGCCATGCAGAGCTTGGAGCAGAGTTGTGGGGTGGATTTGTTGCAGAGCCTGTGCTGGATTTGCTGTGCACTGTCTGATGTGGAGCCACAGCAGGAGCCTCAGCTGCAGAGGACATGCCTACCTGGAGTGTCATGGTGTGTGTCACCTCCTGAGGGATGGCTCTGTCCTCCTGGGGTTAGCCTGGCTGGTGCCCTGCAGCAGGAGGGGACACCCACACCTACAGCACACGAACCAGCTCGAGGAAGCTCCAGCTCTGCTGCTTCGGGCCAGAAGACCCCAAACCTGATGGTTTTGACATAAGGAGATGATTTCACTGGTGAAATTGGCCTGAAACTGGCCATCATTGTCCTGATGAAGGCATGTTTCAATACAGGTAGGCCCCTGGATGTATGGCTTTCCCTGTATATTTTCCTTCAGGACTGATTTGCTCATATATGGGAAATGGGGCATTGCTCCCTGCTTGCATGTCTGTCTGGCATCCACAGAGGGTGAACATGGAAGTCCCTTGATGGGCTTTTCCTCAAAGTGGCACAGTAGGGCTCCTATAAACTGGGAGTTTGGAGTAACAGCCACAGGCCATTGCATGTAACTCATTTTAGACTCCAACTCATACAGTTTGTGGAGTGGAAACACCTTTAGTGTCTTCTAAACTTCAGTTTACTTTGGGGCAACATCTCCCTTGTTTTGTAAGAGTCCCAAAACTTGTTCTTGGATAAATCTCCATTTCCCACCTGGCTTTCAGCAAGTTCCAGATCTGTCCTAATTATTGCAGTGTGAGCATATGTTATGTAAAGAACTGACAAAGCCTGAAATCGTCATTGGAAACACCCTGGTATATTGCTGGGTTTTGTGTGAGCATCCAAACTGGGACAGATTAGTTTTCTTTCATAGATCTAGGCTGCAGAAAAATGAAGCTAAAGATGTCCAAATCTGCATGTGAGGAGCTGTGGGTACTCCCTGGGTGTGGCCACCGAGGCCCTTGCACAGGTGCTCTGAGCTTTGCTCTTGGGCTGGAGCAGGGCTCTGTGCTGTCCCCCTGGTAGCACCCAGTGGCTGCAGTGTGGCCTTGCTCTTCCCTGACCCCTGTGAACACCACACCAGCTCTCTGCTCCCAGTAGGAGCTGCCAGCAAATAGGTTTGTAGAAGGGTAGTGGCAGGAGACTTGGCAGCTGATAGAGCAGCTGTATTTGTTGTTTCTGGCTGCCAGAACACAAAGCAAAAATAATTTAAGCTACTGTACAGGTTAATACATCTTTTGAAGTGAGAGATACTGTATAAGTATAGTGCCACCAACATCCTAGGCAATATTTTAGTATGAAATTTTGTCTGATCTTATTCATTTTCCTTGGAGAAAAACATAGAGGAAATAAAAGAAATAACACATCATGTCAGGTTGCCCATCTATGATCACAGAGGCCCTGTTCTTATCATCCATTGCTGGTTGATGCTGGTGCTGGTGAGAATAACAGACAGTGAGAGGGGCATGAGAGTCACTTTACAGGGTGAGCTGTTTCTGCCTGCTTACCTGAGCCCTGGGTTTCAGCTGGACAAACTGGTATTGCTCCAGTTAGAGCAATTTAGCTTTCAGATGGCCCAGCATCCCCAGGAGGAGAGCCTGACTTTGCCAGGAGGTACTGTCCACCCCTGACTCCCTGCAGGGCAATTTCTCTTGGTGCTGGTGGCAGAGGTGCCACCGAAGCCATGCTCTGCCCAGCAGGGTCTCAAGGAGCTCCTCCTTCCTGCACAAGGCTGCTGGTAAGCTTCCTAAAGCTGAGATGTGCTAAACATATCCCTACTCTGCCTAACTTGGGTGTTTTTTGCTCTCCATGTATTCAGCTGATCAGGGTTGTCTCTGTCAGCCTGGTTAACATGCTCTGGGTAGGGCTGAGATGGCCTCAGCAGTTTGTGTGTCACCCCTGTCCTTCCTGAACTGTTGGGTGGCCTGGGGAAATGAGGTTGTGTGAGCCCTGTGGCACTGAGGCCAGGCAGGAGGAAAGGTGATTGCTGGGGTTACAGGGACAGGTCAGGAACTAGGAAATGCTGTTTGAATGGGGGGCCTTCACAGCTCAGTTTGCAGTGCTCTTGCCAGAAACCTTGCTCAGCTGAGTTTGTTTTGAGGAGCCTTGGGTTCTTTTTGCCTTAGTTTTAAGCCAATAAGGGTTGTGTTGTCGTGTATCATTAAGTGTGAGTTCTCTCAAGGATGGGAGTTGGAGACCTTCATTCACTGTAGTAGCCTGGTGGCTGGAATTCCCACATTACAGCATGGCTCCAGGCAGTGGTGATTCAGGAGGAAAAAATGTTCCCTCTGTTGACACATCAATAACAATTCTAAAGGCATCTGAGGGACTGTGTCCCCGGGAATATTCCCACTTTTCAAGAGTGAAAAGGTTTGCTACTCATTCTTTTAATTTCTTCAGCTGCTTTAGGGTGTTTAGTAATATCAGACCAGCAAAGTTCACCACAGCTCCCCTTCAGAAACCCTTGGGCTGAAAAGAGCTATTTGGAAACACTTTATAGCATCATCACTGCTTTTAATACTGTGGTAAAATGAGGATAAATCTGTGCTGTTGTCATTACATGACAGTGTAAAAAGTCTGGAAAACTGTCCAGGTGGGGTGGGAGGATAAACCCCAACGTCAGACCCCTGATGACCCCCTTGGCTTCGGTTTCCTCCTCTGTAACTTTGGGAATACATTTGGCAGTGGCTGGAGTTCACGTTACAGCCACACAGAGTAAAAGTGAGTGTCATTGAAGGTGTGCTCTGGAAAAAAGATGCAAACCTGCTGTACATAGTGACATGAGATAGTTTGAGGATTGTTTCTTCCTAAATGGCCCAATGCAAGTGATAACACTTCTGAACTGCTGCAAAGAGAACACAGCATCCAGAAGTTCTGCAGCATTTTCATGTTTCCCTTAACCTTACAAATAACTTTTTTAACGGGCTGTTAGCAGGATGTCAGGCTGGCAGTGTTTCCCCACAGCCTCTGAAGGAGCTGTGGAACGAGCAGGGAAGCTGGTGCACACTGAACAGGAGAGGGCACTGGCACTCCAGCAGCTGTGCTGGGCTCCGAAGGATGGATTTTTACTGCAGCTCAGCACACACACTCTCATCATCTTCTGCTCTTAATGTGAGAAAAGAGTCTATGAAAAGGGTGAATGAACTGCATTTATTGTTTGTGTCTCTCCGGGGAAAGGGAAATCCACTTGCATAGGTGGGAACCTGCCCCTTTCCTTTGAACTTCATCTGCTGGTGTCTGGTGCAGCTCCTGGGAGTGTCTTTTTTGAGAACTATGCTTTAGTGTCCTTTTCCTGCACCAGCATTAGGTATGCAGTACACAAACTAAGGTGACATTCATGTTGAGTGAGGCAAGCTCAGGTTGTGGACTCTGTCCTGCAGTTGTGGAAGTGCAGCCCTTCACCCCAAGAACCTGTATGTGTTGCCTCTCCTCCTGCCCCATCCCTCAGCCATCAGACACTCTGAAAGGCTGAATTTCCCTCCTGCTTCACAGCATTAAGCACAGTATACTGGGGAGCAGTGCACAAGTGGCCCCTAACCAGTGGGTGAGGAGCTCTGAGTTAGGCTCTGTCCCTCTGGCCACCATCCCACCATCTCCAATGAAGGGCTCCATGCTCTGACTCAAAATGCTGGACAAAGGCCTCTTTTTTTGTTTTGTTTTGGTTTATTTTTCTTCCCCCTTGAATTTCCATCCATTTTTTGTTTCACCTTTTTGCTTTGCACATGTAAAGGGTCTATCATACTGGAAAGAACCAAGTTCTGTTTGTTTTCAAAGCTAATAAGTCTTAATTAGACCCAAAGTGAAGCTTTTGTGGAGCTGTCAGCATAATTACAGGCTGAGAGAGCCTTCCTGCTGAATCTAAATCCAGCCCCCGGCTTCCTGGTCCTGACAGAGTGTGGCAGAGGAAGGGGGAACAAGGAAGGGGTGACAGCAGCCCCTCTGCTTCTCTCCCAAGTCCTTTGCAAATTTTTTCTGCTCTGCATGAAGGTTTGTGAAAGGAAAAGCAGAATAGGCCTGATGGCAATGGAAGGATATATATTTAGAAACATGAAAAATAGGAAGAGAAAATGTTTTATTTGCATTATTCACCAAGTTCTATTATTTATTACATTGCTCTGCTGGTGCCTGGTTTTATAACTCCCAAAGAAATGATCCTGCTTCTGAGGGCAGCTTTGTACTGCTGTCTTTTAAATATGAGCTCTTGATATGAGACATTCTTTGGCTGTTGTTGCTGTGAGGGTGGTGAGGCCCTGGCACAGGGTGCCCAGAGAGGCTGTGGCTGCCCCTGGATCCCTGGCAGTGTCCAAGGTCAGGTTGGAAGGGGCTTGGCACAACCTGGCACGGAGGAAAATGTCCCTGCCCATGGCAGGAGTTTGAAACGAGGTGATATTTAAGGTTCCCTCTAACCCAAACCATTTCACAGTCTGTTTCAGTGCTGCCTAGTTTAAATGGTGAATTTGTCAGGTCGGGTTTTGACAGGAGAAAGATGAACACATTTATTCTGCTTGCTATGTCCCCAGCTCAGCTTCTGCTGAATTTTTCCTGAGGTTATCTTGTGAGTTTGGGCAAGGGCAGGCAGCAAGGGGCAGTGGAGTGATTTCCATGCTGGATTTGACAAAAGTGATGGGGCAGCAGGACCTGCTTTCCTGCCCAAGAAGGTCAGCAGGGACTTCAGCCTCCTAGATGACCTTCACAAGCACTGGCTTATCCTCAGGCTCGTCTAAACCTGAAGGGCTCTCCTGGGCAGCAAAGGCACATTTCAGTCTTGCACAAGCATGCTTAGGAGGTCACTGCATTTCAGCATCGTTTATGAAGGAGCTGCTGGTGTTCTGTGGGGTGGTTGGGATTGGCAGCGATTGTGCACAGCTGGATATAAGGGAAATGTATAAGGTTAGGAGAGACTTTCCTGCACTTTTCATACTGTTACAGAAATGAGAATGCTGTTTTCCTGACACAAGAGAGCAGAAATTTGGTGTTGATATGGCTTGGTTTCTTACTGCACATTGTGGGAACACTGTCCCTTGGAGCAGGCCTCTTCTGCTGCAGCAGCTGTTGCCCACATTTCTATGGTCTCAGATTAAATTTTTTCCACATATGATATAGGCAAGATTTTTACACTGTCGATAAAAAATCCACAGCTCGTGGAGTCTGTGCCTGCCAATGCCTCTCCATAGGCAAATATTTACATACGTAAAAATTCATTAATTTGCATGTGACATCCCATTCAGGTTCATGTGTCCTTTAATGAGGCTCTGTCTGGAAACCCAGGATTAAAAATTGTCCTGATTCAGTGGTCATCTGAACCTTAAATAGCCTGGAAGAAATAAGGAGCTAAAATGTTTCTCTATGAGAATGCATAAATATTCAAATACTAAACTAGAAGGGCTCTCTTCTCATCCCACAAGCCATTTGAGACCATTGCTCATTCAGCCACTGGAGGATTTTAGTACTTTAAAAAAATTGCCACAAAACATCTGCAGTGTGCAAAGAGCTGCTCTGCAAAGCATCTTGTACCATTCTGCGATGTCCCCCTGAAGGATTTATTACCTCCAGCCGGCTGGCTCACAGCACATCCTCCCTCCTCCGCCTAGATGGCACTCTGCAGTCTGCCAAAGCCCCGTGCAGACGAGCACAGGGGAGGCTTCAGCAGTCACAGCCGGGAGCCTGGAACTTTGCAATTTTGTCAAACTCTGGTTACATGAATGGGCAGGAAAGGAGAGGGAGGAGAGAGAGGGGAGAGAAATTACATCAATGGAACCTTTTAGAGTTTATGAGCTCTGGGAACTTTGAACAGTCTTTTCTTCTGGAGCAGGTGCTGGTCCCTTAATGTTCACCTGGTAATACGTGCTGAGTATTCTCCTTAACCACTTCTACCATTCACCTGCATGTTTCTTATCCTTGTAGGCACTTCCAAGTCTTTCTGGTACTGGATATTTGGCCCATCTGAGCTTGTTCACCCCTTTCTGTCCCCCAGGTCACACAGCCTGGCCTTCAAAGGCTTGCAAATAAAGCAAAGAGAAAACAAGGATGTTCGTTAGTTAGATACTGACACACTGCTCAGCTGTTTTTCCTTTTAAAGGCAAATTTATGTTCTTCTACAGGTTTATTTTTCTGGTTATTCTTGATTATGAAGAGAAATGTCTGGGGACACCAAATACAAAGCAGGATCCAATAAAGGCAGCTTGGGGAGGATGATGAATGAAAATATGGGGATGTGCTGAAATGACTGGAGGAAGTGCAGTGAGGAAGTATGAAGAGAGATGGAGGAGGTGGGAACAGCAACATCCATTTTTAAACTGCATTAAAATGGCAGCATCCCCAGTAGAAGTAGAATGCCACTGGTGCCATCTTTCCAATGGTCTGAATTCATGGTATGGATTTCAGAGTGTGAGATGGTCAAGTTCCTTAATCTTTGCAGATATCTGGGGGTACAGGGTACATATGCAAGACGTGGATGCAACTCCCTATGTAGCTTATTGTAAAATTGTGGAGTTTAATGGCTTAAATGGGATGTTTGGAGAGCATCCCAAGCTGCTGCAGGGACCCTCCTTTCCCCTGGGGCACTTGGCCATGGTCTTGTGCCAGTAGAAATCCCCAGCACACAATGCTTAGATGTTTTCCAGGAGCAGCTCTTTGCTGGGTGGCAGTTCTCAGAGCAGGGTTTGCCAGTCCTGTGCCCATTGTCACCAGGGTGTGGTTCTGCCCGGGAAGCCCACGTGTGCTGCCTGGGGTGATGGTATGAGCACAGCTCATGTGCTCCTGTAATAGCTCCCAGTGCTTCCTGTCCACTGCTGTTACTCATCTCTGGTGTGATTACCTGCATGCCTGCAAGCACTTCCCAAGGTTCTACCCTTTAATCTCTGCCCCTCCAGCGTGGGCAGCTCTTGTACAGCTGATTCTTGCCAATGTGTATGAGTTCAGTTTGCCAAACTCACGTGTGCTTCGTTTGTTGTTTAGTGTTCACCTGATTGTTGTTGCCTTTTTGAGGTTAAGGGTCTCTGGGAAATGGTTTTGTAAAACTGCTGCCCAATCCTTCAAATCCATGCCCTCAAGGCCTGCTCTGAAGCAAGGCAGAAGAGGATGAAATGTGTGCAAATTAGGAGATTGAAGTAAATTAAATTACATAATCTTCTGGTGTCTATTGACCAAAGATAGGTCAAAAGAAAACCTATCCATGTGCATGTACCCATCCTCTCTCTCCATGCCTGTCCTTCCCCTCCCTGGCCTGGGTCCCTTCCCCAAGCATTGTGTTTTGTGTGATGCTTCAACTTGCTGCTCCAACCCTCAGCTGCATCACCCCATGCTCCTCCTAAAATTAACAGGTGCTCTGAAAAGCACAGTTCATGGTGGGCTCACATGAACCCACTCTTTCTTCAGAGCTGCTTGACCCAGCTTTAAATTCTGTTGTGTCTGCTACCTCTAGGCCCACTTGCCCCACAGGGATGAAGGCAGGAGAGTGATGGAAACGCTCCTGGTGGGTTGTCACTTGTCATGCTGGCTGGGGGTGTGACTGGATGGACCACAGGATGGACCAGGCTTGGTCACGCAGGATGTGGGTCACTTGAAGGGACTGTGCTGTCCTGACACGGAGCAAACAGGGGGAGTGAGTCAGAGTGGCCTGAGCATGCCACGGTGCAGCACCAGAAATAACCTCAGGCTCCACAGAGGAGCTACTGACGTGGGCACAACTGGATTTTCAGGATTCTGACACTGTGTAAGGGGATGGCAGAGCTCCAGATGGGGCTCCCCATGGTATGAGCTGGAGCAGGCTTTGAACCTTGCTGCTTTTAGAGCTGAAATACGTTTTCATGTCTGTCTGGCCCAGCAGCACCCTGACTGCACTGAGGAGCCTCTGACTGTGATCTGCTGCACAGAGAACCTGCCAGGGCCCAGCAGCAAGATTAATGCGTCTGGGAATTTCCTGGTGACTTTTTGTGCTATTTACCAGAAGTCCCTTGAAGGCAGAAATTATTGCATTAAAAGATTAAGGCATCATTAATCATATTTTTTTGTCTTCCATTTTCTTCTGGCAGACTGGCTCAGTATTACTGGCAAGGTTTTTTTTCAGTTTTTCTCCATTCAGAAGAATAAGTTTCTTCAGGTCTTTCTGGTGACTGTGCCATCCTCAGGTAAGAAGGAACCTTGAGAAAATTTTGGGCAGCTGAGTGGAATTGCTCGCTATTGTGAAGACTGACATTTTGACCTCCTTGCTTTCTAGGTTTCTTTTCAGTGATGTATACAATTCATGGTTCTTCATAAAAATAATAGAAATAATTTTTTAAAAAGTATTTGTAAAACATTGTAATTGTCCAAAGGTGTTGCCTGGCTGTGAGGGGGGCAGTGTGGGATGGAAGATGGTTGTAGGTGCACCAATTTCTTCTGGTGTGGAGGCAGGGGTTGAGATGGAGGGGTTGACCTGGTGGTGGATCTTCAGGGTGGTTCCCAGCTATGGTCTGGCTCTAGAAAGAGTGTCGTGTCGTTGAAGCATAATTTAGGTGCCCATTTTGGAAATATTTTGAAAATATATCCTAACTTTTAAGCAAAAAACTGGAAATGTAATCAAGGAAGAAATAGCTGCTATGATAGAAACATGCTGAATTCTTTAATTTGCTTTGGTTATTGAGAGACTCTGCACCATGGGCCATAGATAAGAGAAAAAGTTGTGTCCTGGCTCCCTGGTGCTTCATTCATTTCCATCCCCACAGCTTTCCTTCTGCCCCGTGTCAAGGAGGGCCCTGGCTGTGCCTGGTAATGCTGCGAGCAAAGCATTTCTTAATTTATGTGCTAATTAACCTGACAGAGCGACTTGATCGTTGGGAGCTTGGTCTCCGGGCAAGGCTGTGTTTGCAGGCAGGGTTCCTTCCCTTTTATTCTAACTGGAGCAGGGAACGCGAGGCTGGAGCAGTGGGAGGCAGCGGCTCCTCCGGAGGCGGGGGCTCGGGATGCGCTAAGTGCGAGCGCTGGGGAGGATGCGGTAGCTTCAGAAATATCTGCTTTCAGCCTCCCCTTTTAATGGAAGTTTTATTTTAGAAAGTTTGAGTTAACGTCATTCTAAAGTTTATTTCCATTTTATCTTTGAAATAAAGAGGCTGTAAAGCTCCTGGCTTGGTTTTTCATCTCTGCCGGCTTGGAAAAGACAGGTGAATGGGCTGCTTGTCTCCCGCGGGGATGCTTTAGGGGCTGCTCGGCTCCAGCCTGACCTACCTCCGGCCGTGGCTCCTCGGGGCAGCCTGCGGAGCTGGATCCACCCGCTGTGACACCGCATGCACAGCCCTGTCACTTGTGCCACTCTGGCCCGGGGCCACCGCCTTGGCTTTGCTTCCCGTGCTGCTGCTGCCCCAGCCTGGCACCGAGTGTGGCCAAAGTAACTGTAAATGGAGAAGTGCCTTGCTGGCAGGGCGAGGCAGCTTTGTGGGGTCGGTGCCAGTCTTTGACCTGGCCACTGGCACGGGGAGGGGGCTGCAGCAGGCACAGGGTGCCCGGCTCCCCCCGTGCCCGGCTCCCCCCGTGCCCGGCTCCCTCCGTGCCCGGCTCCCCCCGTGCCCGGCTCCCTC
>VYXF01000190.1:307855-379837 GCA_013397295.1 Polioptila caerulea
GTGCCCGGCTCCCTCAGTGCCCGGCTCCCTCCGTGCCAGTCTCCCTCCGTGCCAGGCTCCCTCCGTGCCCAAAGCTGGCCTTAGGCCACTTTTGGGTCAATCTCCTGCACTGCCATAGGCTCCTTTCCTGCACCTGGGCAAGTTACTGGAGCTACTGTGGGCATTTGATGGAAGTCTGTGATGAGAGCATCCAAATCCCTTGGAAACTGGAATTCTCTGTGTCCCCACACACGCCTCAGCCGCTGCTCTGCAAAAGAGGTGCAAGTGCAGCATTTGCCTCACAGATGTGATGGACACAAGAATGACAGTGGTGTATCTTGTAATCCTGTCACGGTGTTTGTACAGACTTCTCTCTTCTTTGCACCTCTTTGCACCTTTGTCCTCTTGGCTGGAGCAGTCCCTCCCCAGCAGGGTGCACACATACAGCCAATGTGTGAGGGCACTTGGTTCCTGAGGGGCTTTTTCAGCCCAACACCAGTGTTAGGACGTTTGGACAGGAAGCAGACTTGCTGCTCAGTTTATTCTTTGGTTTCCTCCTGTGTAATAGGGGAATTTTGAGCTAAATCTAAATGTTAAAGTATTTCATTTCTGACTGAGGGCATCCACACAAGAATAACTCTTCCAGAATAGCTTATCACATAGACAAACTAAAAAAACTAATCTATTTTAACCAGAGGAATGAAGGAGGCATGGAGCTCTGGATGACAAGCACAGCTCTCACAAACACATAAATCACAGATCACAATAGGCTCTTTTAGAGCTGTAGAAATGATACTGCTGTTTTGGTAATGAAACATCCCGATCCCATCTCTAAATGCATGCACTATATTTATATTCTACACATGCATATATTCCAATTATATATATAAAAAATCCAATTTACAGGTGTGGGCTTTAATTAAGAGCTCTGATGTGTACTTTTACTAAAATAATATGATAGAAAGGAATGTAATTTATCAAAGAAACACTGCTGAATTTGTGACGAGAACAGGGAGATAATGGGATTTCTGAGACTATGGATGCTCTCTGAAGTCATTTGAGAGGGCAGGATATGGGGGAACTTAACTGAAAATGAGTTTTTTCTGAGATTGTTTTAAACCTAATGTATTTGCTACTCCTATTTTGTGGATGCACAGAGATTCTTATATGAATACTGATTTTTTTTTTTTTTAGATAATTTATTGTAGCAAGTAGTTTTTGCTTGGAAAAGATCTGATGCTGCAGATTCCACTGCAACATATTCTGACATAATGCCAGCCTGTATTTCTTTTTAGTCGAAGCACTCTAACAAATTCCAGACTTGAATTAGACCTGCTGTTCTGACACGTGAAACGTTGCCTAATCACTCTGGAGCTTTGTCATATTTTCCCCCCTCCCTTTAATTGGATGCTATACAGAGTCCCCCCCAGGGATCCCATGCACAGGTTAGGGTGGAAGTGCTTGTGGTGGTTTGGAAAGCACAACAGACCTGTGACTGCAGAGGGTGCTTCCTTTATGTATAATTGGGCATAAAGGCTGGATGAGTCCTCCTGTGCTCCTCTTGTGCGTGATAACCTGACCCCAGTGACTCTTCAGTGAGCAGCAATGAGCATTCCTGCCTTCAGGCTGGCATCAGAATCTGCAGTTCTGCAGCTGCAAGGTGGCAGTGGGGAGGGGGTGTCCTGCTCCTCCCTCCCAGTGACTTTGCTGAGGCTTTGTGGGTGTTGGGCAAACCACGTGGACCTGGTGAGAGGTTGTGTGGCTGCTGGGCAGCTCTGCTGAGGCAGCTGGAGGCACTACCCTGAGTATAAGCTGTCATTTTTAAAATTCATTGAATCCTGCAATGGTATCAGTGGAAAGGTACGGTAACACAGCCCCAAACCATCCTCAGGTTGTTCACGTGTCAATATGAGGAATAAACCCCAAAATCTCAACGTCTCTGTGCAGCAAATGGCCCTGGCAGGCAGTTTGAGCTGTTGGCTCCTCAGGTACTCTCCATGGAGCATCTTGGAATGTTTCCCACTGCCATTAACCTTTTTGATACTGTTAAGGGATGTGTCACACATGGGTCAGAGATGAGGAAGCTGGGGAGGGCTATTAAGCACAATTGGGAGGATTTTATCACCTGCAGGTTCCCCACATCGTTCTCACTTGTGTATCCAAGCTTGGTGGTGCTGCTTTGCGCATCCAAACTCTACTTGCACCTTCTGCTTTGGGGTCCTGACTTCATCCTGGCAATTTGTCCACACATCACTCACATTTCTCACTGAGTGGAGTGGAGCTGATCACAGCTCAGGATTCTGCTTTAAAATGTTTGCAGCATTTACTGCTTCTGCACTGTGTCCATTTTGGCTGGGCCAGGACCTACTTGCTTATCAGAATTTCTTCCTCTCAGAGGTAATTGCAGACTGGGGCTGAATTATCCCTGCCACCTCTTGGGAAGCTACATAGCCTGAGCCACAAAAGCCTCTTACTATGAGGCAAGTTTTCCAGAACCAATACGACTTCAGAGTTTTGTTTGAATCCTTCCTATATTTTCAGGCCTATCCTTGCAAAATGGTCACCAGAGTTGCTCACAGCATTTAGCAGTGATATCTTGGATACTGGATGCTGAAATAACACCCTTTCCCTGTGCTTGCTGGTTAACCTCCTATTTATGTAACCCTGGATTGCTCTTCCCCTCTTAGTAACAGCATCACATGAGGAATTCATGTACGGCTGGCTCTGTACAAACCTCATTTCCTTTCCTTAGTTGCTGTTTTCTGTGTGATTAGCATGACCCGTGTACTTGGTTCTTAGACAGGCACTGTGCCATTTGCAGCCATTGAGAGCACTTTGCTCAAATGAACGGATATTGCCTGGCTTTCCAGATCTCTTCCATCATTAATGCTGTTCCTGGCACCTGGCACTGCTGTGCACACGCTGCATCGGCGATGGCTTTGTGCATTTCCCACATAATTGGGTAATGTACTCAATAGGCTTGGATCAAGGACAGAAACCATTTGGCTATGTGTCTGTTTGTCATGTAGTACCTATCAGTTAACTAATTTTGAAATCATTTGAGTGCCTTTTTTTCTTTTATAAAATACTTTCAGGCTGAAAAGCTGCTGCACCTGGAAGTCTGCTTCAAGGTCTCTGTCAAAGTACTGATGCAACCCAAACATCTGTTTTACTTGACATTTTATTTCCCATGGTTGATGACATGTAGATTAGCTGATCTTTAGTTCCACAATACCCCATTTATTTCTAGGTATCGGTTTTACTGAGCTTTATCCATAGTCCTCAGATGGATCTTGCTATATTTTTTTTGTATGTATTAATAGTTGGCTTGAACTGCTCAGGGGTCTCCTTGGCACCTGGTCTCCACATGCTTGCTGGGAAGTAATACAAATCTGCTTGTTTAGGAGTTTGTTTAATGCAAGTTTGTCATAAGGAAAGGGATTGTGGCCAGAGGTACAGGTCCCAGCAGTGCTGTGAAACACATTGAGAGGTAAAATACAGCAACCTTGTTGGTGACACTAGCTGCTTTAGCTGGCCCCAACTCGGTGGGTGCTTCTGGATGGGCTTAATTTGGCTGGCTTGGTCAGCCTGTGCCTGTCCCAGCTGGCTCTGTCCCCAGCCTGTCTCACAGGCAGGAGGGCACTGCTGGCAGACCCTGCTCAGGGCTGGGCTGGCACTGCCAGGGGCAGTCATGGGCCAGGGCTGTGACAGTGCTGCAGTCCCAGCTTAGCCTTTCACTGTACCAGCCACTGCTCCTTGGGGTCTCACATGGGCATGATGAAGATGCTGAGTGAATGTTCTGCTGCAAAGCACCAGATGTTGGTAACTGTCCACAACTGTCCTGGAATGGATCCAGATCTGAAATGAGGTTACTTCGCATGTGGTTTGTTCTGTATTCCTTAAGCACCTACAGTGAATTATTGCTTCTACAAATAGGAAAGGCAGAGTGTCCTGGGTTTGGGTTTCTATATTAATACTAACAAGCTTCTCTCTGCAGCTCCCTCAGTGAGAGCATGAGTAATCTTGGCTTTGCCTGTCCCCCAGGTGT
This sequence comes from Polioptila caerulea, assembly GCA_013397295.1. Taxonomy (NCBI): domain Eukaryota; kingdom Metazoa; phylum Chordata; class Aves; order Passeriformes; family Certhiidae; genus Polioptila; species Polioptila caerulea. Next base: position 311,883 of record VYXF01000190.1, read on the forward strand.
GCCTCACCTCTTGCAGTGGTGCTGCAGGGCTCAGTTGTAGCTGAGGGAAGGGGTCACCTCGTCCTGGAGCACCACATCTGAGAAGCCTGTGCCTAAAAATAAAGAGCCACCTGGTCCATAGGTGTAAAGCCACCCCCAGCCAAGCCTGCAGCCGTGCCCAGGTCAGCAGCACTGCTACATTGGAGCCACAGCACAAACCCTGGCTGCAGCACAGGTAGAAACTGCTCATCCTTTGGGCAGGGTCCAGAGCCAGGCAATATTTGGCTTTGTTTCTGCAGCACGTGCTGCTGCTGCTGTCATTTCTGTAGCTGGTTGCTTGAAAAGAGAGGGCACCTCATAGCTCGTGGGATTCTGTGGAGCAGTAGCCTGGTATTTCAGGAGGAATTTGCCTCAATGTGTCCCTGTTAGGGATCTTCTGCATGAAGATTGTTCAGTGTTGCCTTCAAATCAGGCAGTACTTGCCAGGGCTATCCCCTGGGATTTCTTAGTGCCAAATCCCCCAACAGAAGAGACATATTCACATAAGTAGAAAAACAAAACAGGAAGACTTAAACTTGAAAATACAGATGGGAAGGGAAAGGTGGATTTTTGAGCCCTGTGGCTTTTGTGGAGAGCTCTGCTGACATGCCAGTCCCCTGCGATGCACAGCATATGTCAAGGCAGCTCTGTTTAAAGGGATAACATCAAGGCATCTGAAAAACTGCCTCTTTTTTCTTCTTATTTCATCCTGTATTACAGGATTTTATTCAGGTTTTCCACTGGCCTCCTGGGTAATGTTTTATTACAGTGACAGTGTGGAGTTCTAGTTTGTAATAATGGTATCTATATAAATAATACTGATTCTGCTGCCTCCTGTAATGCTTCCTGCCTGGGAACACTCAAAACCTTTTGAAAATGCTGATTTCCTATAATTTGGGATAGAGAAGGACCTCTGGGTACTGCAGAGGGCATGGCAGCAGTGTATGTTGTGCTGGGCAGCTGCCTAAAACAGCCATACCTTTGAATCAAGTGCTTCAAACAACTGAGGATCTTTTTGTGTCCAGAACGAATAATTAAAATAATTGCTTTTTTAGGTGTTGGGTTTTTTTCTTTTGCCATTTTGAGATTTTAAAACTGAGGCCAGGTAGTAGGAGACTCAGTTCCAAGTACTGAAGATATTGTGAGGGGAGATTCAGCCTTGAAGAAGAGTCAGATGAAGGCTGGGAGAAAAGGATTGTTGCAGCATTTCCCAGATTTTGACTTGATGTGCAAAGAGATGAAGGATGCTGTGACCCAACTGACTGCAGTGCTATGTAGAGGACAGACTCTTTGGCTCAGAGCAGCATCCTTGGTCCTGTAATACAACTTGTGCTGCTGCCCTGTGCTGGGTGAATCAATAGTCAGGTACTGAGGCACAGGCTAAGGCCCCCAGGTATCCAGGCTCACTTTGGGCATTTATGTTGCTGTAAACAACCTGTGCTTGGTCAGGAAGAGGAGGGTGACCTGAGTCCCTGGGACTCTGTCCTGCTTTTCCCTGGGGAGCTGGTGCTGGTGAGAGCTGGTGGGAAGGGAGATGCTGTGCTTGGTGTGGAGCAGAGCCCAAAAGGCACGTGTGGCACTGGCAAGACAAAACAGCAGTGATGGTGAACAGGAGTGGTGCTCTTAGTTCAAAACCACTTGGAAACATTGATTCATGTAGTGGCTTTGGTTCACAAATTTGAGATTTCCCAGTCAATGCACTAATTTATATGGTGGATCTATTTTTTTTTAACTGTGAGATGGGATTAGGAGAAAACACAAAGCAGGCTTAAACTTTGAAAGGTATAAAGAAAATTTATTAACAAAACTAAAAGAATAAGAATCAGAACAAAACCTTCAGAACACTTCTCATCCTTCCCCTACACCTTCTTTCCTTCCTTCCCACTAACAATGTACAGAAACAATATCCAGAATTCTCAGTCACTTTTCCACTGTGACAGAGCTGGCTCAGCCAGCACCCTGTTACCTCTTCCAAGCCAGAAACCAGAAAAGAAATATTCCCAGAGTTTTAGTCTTAAAATGTGCGTTTCAAAGGCGTATTCACCCCTTTCATTGGTTTAATCATCTGTCAGTGTTTAAAACTGGCCACTGATTGGTTCTCTGTCAGGTCCACAGGAAGCCAGCAAGGCCCCTAAGAGGAAACCACTTCATACCAAAAAATGAATCAAGGCCAAACCAGGACAAGAGGGTAAAGGCTTAATGGATTTCCATGAACCGTGCTCTATAAGGGCCTGGCTCACAGGACTTGCACTGGATTGACAGGAGTTTTCAAAGAAGTGAGGGCTGGGTTGTATGGCAGCACTGCCACTTTCCTTGGCTGACCTGCCATGCTCCCTCCTTTCAAGGTAACATTAAATCAAATATTGTCCAGCAGAGAGAGCAGCATAATTGGCTGCAGACAATGCATGTGCTGTGCTGCTCTGTGCAGTATTGATTTCTTCTTGTCCAAATATATGCATCTGAAACCAGTCCATTAAGCAGAGCCTGTTGGGCAGATGCCAACCTCTCCATGCTGTGGGGGCTCTCACTCCATCCTGGCAGTGCCACAAGTGCCACACACGGACACAAAGGGACACACAGCCACGGGCAGGTCACTGCCCACCCAGCCACTGCCTTCATGTGTGAATATTCTTTGCTCTGGTGGGGATGTCCCTCCTTGCACTGGTGTGGTCAAACTCCCAGTCGTGAGCAACACTGGTACCACCTGTGCATCAGGGTTTTGTGAGGCTGCAGTTAAATCCCAATGGCAAACTGATCTTTTTGTAGGTAGATGAATTAAGGGGCAAGCCCACCATGGCTTGGCAGATGCAAAGGGAGTCCTGCAGATTGGCATCATGAGCAGAAGTGATGCAGATGCTGCTGGGGCATGTCTATGTCTCAGCAGACTGAACAGCCACCTCGGCTGTTGCAGGTGGTAAAACCAACAATGCAGCTGCTGGGTGGGTTTCTGGTGCTTGGTCATGCTGGAGTTGTGTCGTGTGTGAGGCTGTGCTGTCCTGTCTGCTGCCACCAACCCACCCACCCAGGGCCACTCACTCTGTCCCGTCCCCTCCCATCCCTCCTGCTGAGCCCATGGGATTGATGGCAGCAGAGCTCACAGAGGGTATTGGTGGGGTTTTTATTACCTTTTAACACTTAAAGGCTCCTAAGTCTCTGCATTCAGAGAGTAACTCTGGTGCTTTTCCAGCTGTGCAGAGGGTTGCAAGAGAGGGAAGGTCCATCCTGCTTTTCTCCATCCTTCATCTCCAGTCTGTGCCCAGCAAAACCACTTGACAGCATGTGCCAAAGCTGTTTGGTCTATATATTCCTACATCTCCTTCTATAAATATGTACACATATATGAATGGGAACTATTCCTCTGTTAAATCTAAGTCAATAGTTCCTCTCTTCCTGCAAGCATTTAGCCTCTTAGCAGATCCTGTAATAAATTAATCATCTTTATCACTTTTTAAATCAGTTCCTCATAACCAGTGAGCAGTGAAATCTTCTCACCCATTGATTGATGTATAATGTTAGATTAATGTATAATGTAAATTAGGAGAAAGCAAATTACAAGAGCTGCTGTGTAGTTTGGTGTTGCTGCTGAATTTGTGCTACAGGGAACTCATTCAGGGTCAGTGTCTTAGCCCACACCTTGCATGTAGGAGCAGCATGCAAAGGTTTGGGGAACAAGGACTTCTGTGGAGTTAAAGCTTGAACAGAGGAGAAAAGGGGGTGTCTGTTATTTTACACTCTCCACACTCTCAGTTCTGAAGAGAGAAGAACAATATGCTGTGATGTGACAGACTACTAGAATCAACAGCTGAATTTTTAAATAATTCAGAATGACGAAGAGCCTCGATGTTTGACTCTTGGTGAGCTGTGGGTGGCAGTAGCAACTGTTGGGAAGGGGATTTGGGTTCATCTCACCTGAGGTTTGACATTTATTCCGTGGGAAGGGACAGCATTCTCTGTGAGCTCATTTTGCAGGAAGCAGAGACTGAGGTGCACATTTGCACTGTTATTCAGCTCACCTCAGCTTTTTCTCCCTCTGCAGTTTGGAGGGTGCTGTGTGTGGACTGTGGGCATTTAACACTTTAAATTAATGCTTGGTACTTAGGTGGGATGCAAACATGCTGAGGTACACAGTCAGTTCTTCAGTGCCCTGCTGTGATCTGCTGATGTGAAAGGCTTAGTTATAATCTGTGCTTATTGTGGCTACAAATAATGCTTTGGGGCTTCCCAAAATTCTGTTATTTTAATAGAGCAGTTGGCAATGGCTGAAACTCCTTTACCTACTTTTTCCCAAGACAGCGAAGGGAAGGAGAAAAGTAGAAAAAGGCAACACAATAAAATGTCCCTGTGATATTTTTTCTATTACATACCTGCCAAAAGCTCTAGTGGTGTGTTAAAACAAAGGGCTGAGACCTCAGTGTTGTGCAAGGGGAAAAGCACAGAAAACTCTATTAAACCTGCTGCACATTGGTTTGCTCCCATCTTTTCCTGGTTTCTGTGATGTGAACACATCAGCTGTGAGGAGGGGGGGGGGGCACTGTAGGTCCTGTTCTTGATTTCAGCTCAGAAGTTTGAGTGAAACCATCAGGTCTAATGGAAATCTCATTTCTATGCTGGGATTCTCCACAACCCCTAAGTGTTGGGTTTGTCAGCTCCTGGACTGCTCCTTTGAGAAGCCAGTACACCCCTAGCCTCTATCTGCTGGCTCCTCAGCTCTCCCCTGAAGGTGTGATTTCCTCATGCTGCACATCAGGGAGCCTGCAGCTGCTCACAGCTGATGGAAGAGGAAGAAAAATGGATTTTTGATCTGGTTTTTCTTTCTTCTTTGTTATGGGGAAGAACAAAGAATGGGAAACTTCTGTAAATTCTGTCCCAGTACAAGGAAGAAGCCCAAAAGGACTTAGGAAAGCATGTCAGTCCTCATCTTTGTATGCATGAGGCATTGAATTTTTGCTGAGACACAGGCCTGGTACTCTGTGGTGACTCCTGGGGAGCTCCATCAAACACCCCTCAGACTAAAGCAGAAAGGAAAGGTAAGCTGGAAAATGTACAGTCCTTTTCCTAGCAGGAGTTCCTAGTTCAACTTGTTTCCCTGCAGAAAGGGCCCTCACACTCTGGAGTCACTTGTGTAATCTTCCTGTTTCTACCCAGTACCTTTCACAACTAAATAAGGCACATTTTTAAAAGGTTAAAATGCAGAGACCACCAAAGATCAATTCAAATAATAAATATAATGTAACCTGGTGAGAAATTGCAGAGACTAGAGATGGGCTCTCTTCTGAGCTGTGTAGCAAAGGGTAATGATAAGCTATTTGCAGCAAGTGAAATTGTGGTTAGATGGGAAAATTGTTCTGCCTGTGGGTGTGGTCAGGCATTGCCACGGGGCAACAGAGAGGAAGGGAAACCTCTGTCCTTGGAGACACTTAGAGATTCACTGGGCACAGCCCTGAGCAACCTGACCTGATGCTGAGGTTGACTCCAGCATGAGCAGGGGCTGGAGTGGGGATTCCTGCCAACCTCAACCATTCACTGCTCCTGGGATTTACAGGGGCAAATTCTCTGTTATGGTTAAGCTGCCATTTTGTAGACCTATTTTTATCATGAAAGTATGCTGCTTCATGAACAGTGGTGTCTCTGAGCTTTCATTATTCAGAAAAAGTTTGTCTTCCAAATACATAAGATCATAAGAAGAAAAGTGTCTGGTTTGTCAGAACTGCAGATCTAAAATAAGCTGCAGTAAGCACATCTCCTTGGCAAGAAGCTGGTGTCTCTAATTAGAAAAGCTCTGGAGAGTTAATCTACTTGGATATGAGACCTATTGCTTCCTCCTGCAGCATGCAATGGCTGGAGCTGAGCAGCTTTGAAAAAGGCCTGGAGGCTGGGCTTCAGATAATTAATATATCTTACTTGGGAACACACATATATATATACACACACAAATTTCCTAAACATGAGATTTGGTGTGCCCCTGAACTGCAGCAGGGATGAGAATTGACTGGGAACTGAAGATGTAAATTCTTTTTTAAAGAAATTGCTAAAAGTCCTAATCTCTGGCGAGCAGTTGCTGCAGAGTGGAGTAAGTTACTGTTCCATCTGGCTATGTGAGAGCAGTGTCCTCAGCGGGCAGGAAAAATTGTGGCTGCCTGGAATTGCCCAAGACTGGGCTGGTTTCTTGCTTGGGGTGGTCATGCCTCACCCTCACAGAGGTATGGGCAACAAGAGGGGAAGATGTTGTGATAATGAGAGAAAACAAGCCTTTCCTGGGACAATAACCTCAGCCACACTGCCAGAGAGATAACCTTGATTTTAATGCCTAGCAAAGGTATCTTCTGCTCTCATGCTAATGCTCTCTGGAGCAATTAATCAGCACTGCAGCAATCAGTCAGGTTTCCCTTGGCACATGATGAGTTTAATTATTTTGTAGTTCACTCCATGTTCTTGGTAGCTGCTGTGATGTATTTTCTGGGACGAATAACACCAGACTGAGGTGGTCCAAAGGTTTTTATTTAATACAGGAACTTATCAAGATGGGTTCTTGGCCTGGGCTCAAAATTTCCAGAGTTTCTCTGAAGTCCTGGTTGGCCTAATTAGACTTTATCAGTCTTAGTTCCTTTTCCTGAGACATCTACCACATGTGACAGTTTTGACATGGATACTGATGTACCAGAATTGACTGGTGAATCCCATCAGACAAAAATAGCCTGTGTATATCAGTGACTGAACCAAATTCCTTGGTTTAAAAGCAAAAGCCTCATCTGACTTGGCCAGCACGCTGCACTTTGTGTCCAGCTGCACTGGGGCACCAACCCTGCCTGCAGCCCAGCACTTCATGGGCTGGAGGACAGGAACTCATGGCCAAGGCAGGAGGGACTAGGGCACTGGAGCTGCACTGGAGCTGCACTGGGGCAGTACTGGGGCTGCACTGGAGCTGCACTGGGGCAGCACTGGAGCTGCACTGGAGCTGCCCTGGAGCTGCACCGGCTGCCCTTGGGCTCCAGGAAGGCTCAGGGTTTGTGTGCCATGTCCAACACGAGCTGTGGTGCCTCCACTGGCAGAACTGTGTGGCTCCCTGGGGCTTGCAAACACCCACCTGGTGCACTGGGTACTCCTCTCTCAAATGCTCAACAACCACTGAGCAGATCAGAGCTGCCTTAAACCTCCCACTTCCCAAGAAGCACTTACTGAGTTTTTAGCTAATGAAAACCCAGACAGGACTTTCTCAACCTTCAGGCAGTTGAGAGCTCACCCTGCAATCGGTGTTCTCCTGGCCAGTGGCACCCAGATAGAGCCAAAATTAATTTATCCTATTTTAATAATTGCAGCTACTTACAGATATCTTTCTCATAACGTCGTATTCTCGTATCTGATTTGCTCCAAGTTTGCACCTTACCCATGTCAAGCTCTGCAAATAACTTAAGAAGTGATGCTGTAGGAGTTTTGTTTTTACTGCCAATCTACTGTGCAGCATGATACTTTTGAAAGCTGCAAGAAATATTTTTGTTATTGGAGGCAAACTCCCTGGGAATGTGCAATTGATTATTCAAACCTCACGGTGCTGCTGCAGAGATTTGTGTTGCTGTGACTGACTTTGATTCCCTGATAGTCTGTCTCATGCTCCTGTCCCCTAATGGAGCTGATAACATTAAGTCATGCTTTAATCAAGTGAAAGAAATTGTTTCTCCCTATTCAAAGACCTGATGACTTTATCCAACAGGGAGGGTCTCTAACAGAATGAGACAAGAAGAAACAGATGGGATAAGAAACATCCACAGGAGTCAATAAGCAGTGGAGTAGGAGTGCCTTTAAAGAATTCAAATTTGAAATACAAAAACATTCTGAATTATCTATGGAAAGCCAGCCCTCTGCATGGCACTTTATTATTGCATTTTTCCTGTATTAAGGAGTCAAAGATCCAGAACAAATTCAGTCCAGGTAATGATACACAGAATTGTTAATTGAGGTGTTGCTCAGGCACGTGAGAACAGTGTGGAGCACAGCAGCTTTTTGGAGAGGCAGCTGGCAATGATGGGTGCATGGTCCCAAATTATCTATATGTACCAAATTATCTATATGTGATGGGTTTTCTGCATAGTATTCCTGATAAGGAATTAAAACATAATTCACTAAGGCATGAAAAGAAAGGTCTTCACAGGGCTGGGTACTCTCAGGCAATTATTATCCTGATGAAATTAATACAGGAGGCTCAGGAGGAAGCATATGTATAGTTCCTTTTCATGCTACCCATTATAACAATGACTTGTGTATAACCAATTTGACTGTTACATCATTCCTACTAAAACAACTCCAAACCATTTACAAGTATCATTGTAGACCTTGCTGCAAGTAGATGCTGAAGCCCTTTCAGTGCTGTTGAGTTTAATTTGTACCCTCCCTGTTACCTTTCCAATTTGCCAAGTGGAGCTGTTTGTCTCTGGTCCTTGGAATTCCTGCATTTCTGGGGAATAGCAACAGGTAGAAGGAATCACTCGAATCACCCTGCCTCTGAGGGGGCAGTGGCAGTGTGCTCTTGTTCACAGACTTTAGGAGATGACCCATAAAGGAGCGACACATGGATGCTGTATGAAACTGCCATTTGAGATGGGCCCCACTCTGAGCTCTGCTGTGCTCTCAGGAATTTATAACAGCTCTGCTACACTGAAATTGTAGGGTTGTTGTACACTGTAATTGTTGAGGTTTTGCTGGTGAGGATGCAGTCAGAAACTCTCCCATGGGGAGCAGAAGTGCTGCAGAGGAGTTTGCCCCCTTCACCAGGTCAGCTTGAAGTTTGGTGATCCTGCAAAAGTCTGTTGCTTTTATTCTCACAGTTACAGGCAAATAAGAAAGGTAAGGAATAAGGTATTTTCACCAGGTGGTGGCTGGAGCAGTGGATCCCTCTGGGAGGCAGAGAAAGAGAAGCCATTCTCCTTTTGTGCATGCTGCATTAAGGGATAAAAATGTACAAGTGTTTTCCATTCCTAGATTCATTCTTTTCTTTAGGCTTTGGTGAGCAATAATGTTAGTAGTAAAAGTTGCTGAAATGTTAGTGGCAAAAGTTAATGAAGATTATGTGGAATAAGGCTAAATATGGACTAAAATATTGATAAATAAGGGTATTAAGGGAAATAATTTTTTCTGGCAAATGCTTATGCACCTTCCTTGCCGTTCAGACAAGATCTTGCAATCAGCTGGTAAAGACATTGTACATCAGTCCAGAGTAACCAGAGCTCAGAGCTCAGCAATTGTAAAAAAGACATAATTTTAGAGTTTATCTACTTACTTTTCAGTGATTGTATAACTCCCTTGTGTGAAGGAAAGACAAGTTTTTACTTTTTGAAAAGTATATATCCTGCTGGACTAAAGGGTGAAGATAATGCTTGTTAGCTGGTGAGTCACTGGTGAAATCATTAGATTGCAGTATCTGGAACATTGAACTGGAAGTTGTGGATTCAGGTGCTGAAGAGGAGAACCAAGAGCCATGAACTCTTCCCTCAGCACGGTGCCACACTGCTGAGATTCTGGCCCCCAGCTGTCACATGTGTGCACGTCTCTGATAACAGAGCTGGTAAAGGTCTATGAGAAATCCCAAAACCTGGAGTAAGGATGACTTCTCAGTCACATCCCCATCTTACTCCTGGCTAGGATGCTGAAGAGCAGGTTGCTGGTTAGTTTTCAAATGCTCCTTAAGGCAAAAAGAGGTGAGTCTGAATTTGTCAGAGTGTGTGACACTGACAAAGCTAGAGCTGTTCAGTGCCCAAGTGTCATTCAGGATGTTTTGCCAGCATCCTGGAATCTCTTGCACACATTTTGTCAGGTGTTTGAAGGCGAGCTGGCACGACAGGAAATACCATGTTGGCCAGGCAATCCCTTTAGCATGTATTTCAGCTATTGTGGGATTGATCATGCTGGGTCTGGGCTGAGAACAACGCTGGCTTTACACTGTCCAGTGCATTCAGCAAGAGTTCAGGAATCTGCATTGTATAGTGCAGCAGGCTTTGAGCAGAAATGTAACATGTCCTCACAAAAAATTTCTGTGACAGTTTGATTTTTTTCTTTCTTGCAATTTCTCACTCCATGTTTGATGTGGCTTTCCATTCCCTGTTGGTAAGCCAAGGCAGAGGAAATCCAGCCAGCCACTGTCTCCAGCATGGTCCCTCCTTGGATCATTCCTGCCAGACAGACTGGGAATCACTTCGAGGCTGGGATTGTTAAGTTTTCCTGGTGGTTAGGGCCTTTTACAGCCTTTCACTGCCAGTTCTGTTCGACTCCAAAATGATGAGAGTCAAGCAACTGTGCTGTTGAGTTGGTTTGGGCTGCTCATTGCTCCTTTTCCTCATTTGTTTCTTTGGAGTGTATGCAGCACCCAAGGTGGGTGCTGTCTTTGCCCTAAATGCAGGGGTTTGAGCTGTTCTCATTCCTTCCTGCTGATCAAAGACTTTTCTCTCCTGGTACAAGTCCAGCACTCTCAACCACAAATGTTCCAACCAGGGAGAACATGGATGGGACTGTAGGAGTATTTGGCTCTTGTGACTGTGATCCACTTTGCCATCCCCTTTTGCCAGTTCACTTCAGCCAAAGAGGCACTTGGGGAAGCTTGATGTTTCCCTGAGGCACACCTTGGTGTTCCAGCCCAACCTCTGGGTAGTGCTGGTTGCTCCCTTTGTAGTATCTGCCATAAACACTGTCACAAGGCTGTGTATCAAACATCTCATTTAGTAAATAGCTGGTCATGTTACAGAACTGATACATAAAGAAAGAAATCATTGCTAATGCCAGGAAAATACATAATCCTTTCCTAAAAATAGAAATGTGACTGTTCATGACTTGGTTATTTGTCTTGGTCAAGAGTATTTAATTGATTTCCAATATGGTGCATGTTATTTTTAGCTCATAACCTATTTTTTGCCTTAGGAGAATTTTGCAAAGAGAAGGAGATATTGCATCATATCCATTAAGTAAATATTTTAGTAATAACATGAAATGGATTGTAAGCAACAGGTTAGGAATTTCCTTCATAGAACACAACCTGCTCATCAGCTTTCTAAAGATTATCACCCCCAGTTTGTGGGAAATTTTGGGTCAGTGTCAGGAAATTTTCCAACATCTTTTGTGCCATATATGTAATGGAATGTTTTTAGTATTAAAATAATCTGATTTTTTGAGGGTAAATAACTATGGTGTGATGATAAGTGATTCTTTGAAATCACAGATATATTTACTGGTTGTTTTGTGACTGTGTGGGCTTTCCATGCAGTGCATCTGTGACCTGTCTATATCCTCATGTGTGGTTCTGTTTTCCCTCTCTCTCTGTGCCCACCCATCCTGTGCAATCAGGGAAGGACATTTCATGCCACATTGCTTCTGCCTGCCAAAGCAGGGCCATTTGTTTGAGTCCTTCCTGGCCAGAGATTGGTCACAAAACAAGTCAACAATAACATCTTTGAGACTATTGTGTTGTTATTAATTCAAGTTGAATTTGGCCAGCGGGCTCCAAAATTATCAAAGTGGACAAGCAGGCAGGCAGCCCAAACACAGAGACTGCACAGTCTTGGGAAATGAGCTAAAAATAATAGTGTATATATTTCTGGAAGAATGAAATTGGGTTTGATCTCCCAATCTCTTGAGCTAATTAGGGGACTGTAAATGAGACTACCATGGCTGATTTATTATATCTGGTGGCTATTTATTATTGGGTTTTTCTTTTGAGTAATTAAAGAAGAATTTTTCCTGCTTTAAGTGAGTGCATTAGGTCTCATTAATCTGAAGTCTTAAAAATATATCCTTAACCTAGAGAGCCTGAAAAACTGCTAGTTTCCTTATAATGGTCCATTTATAATGTAAGACCATGAAGCTACACTTATAAAAGTTTTTTTTTACTCTTTCCACATTTTTGTGAGTGTGTAAGTCCTATTTACACCTTGGCTGTTTATTAGCATCTTGATTCTACCTTCTCTTTCTCTCCTGGACAGATCTGGAATTCTTCTGCAGAATCAGTCATGGGTAAATTTAAGCACATAGATACAAAACAAATACTGGTAGGGTTTTTTTGTTTGTTTGTTTGTTTGTTTGTTTGTTTGTTTGTTTGTTTCTACTCACAGACTTCAGTTTCCCTGAGAAAGAACTTAAAACAGAGGCATGTTGAAGTGATTTTTGGTGGTTGCCCAGGTTTAAGACCTTGGAGCAGATTGTGGGGGCAGCTTTCTGCCATGGAAGAACCAGTTGTTTCAGGGAGCTGCTGTGGGTTACTGCTGACACAAGTGTGGTCTGACATCAGCAGGATGATGGCCTTTAAAAATAGGGCCTCTTGCCATTTTGTGTTCTTGTCAGAGTGTCACAAATGTCATAAGGTCAGGTCTGGTTTTCTTCCCATTCTTCTCTTCTGGTTATTAGCTTCATCACAGGAATGAATTGATTTTGCTGGGGTGGGGTTTCATCCTCGCAGTGGCAGAGCAGGAATGACCAAAGCTGTGCACTGGTTCCTCAGGGCAGCAGAGCTGTTTCAGCACAGAGCTCTGGCTGGGCTGGGCTCTGCAGAGTGCTGCCCACTTCCTAACACTCCTGTTGGGAGGCATTTGACCTTTCCAAGGATAGAAACATCAGCTGTCCACAGTGCTCCATGAGTGGAGGCAGGACTTCTCATCCTTCCCTCCCCAGAGCGTGAACGACCCACGCTCAGATTGTGGAGGTCCCTGCTGCCCATGTGCCCTCAGGGTTCCTGCCCATCTCTGTCAGCACAGCCACTAAGGAAAAGGTTCTATTCAACATTTCCTAAAGAGTGTTGTGGGAAAAAAATCAAAGCCAAACAAATCAAATCTCCCCATGAAACTGAAACTCAGCCACGTTGCAAAGCGATGCGAGCACAAAGCAGAGGGAAGGAGAAGGGCGGTGTTTGGTTGAAGCAGTTGAGGTTCAGGTGCCTCCTGCTAGTCTGCTCAGCTGGCTCAGAACCTGCTCCCTGACATCCACAGGGTGCATGCCAGAGGGCTCTGGCTGCCTTTGGGAATGCTGCAGTGCTATCAAGCCAGCCCTACAAGCTCTGGCAAAAGCCAAGGCTGTGTTTGGCACCAGGAATTATCCTCCGTGCCCAAGTGGCTCATCCAGGGACAAGTTGTTCTCATTGTCACTGATTTCCAGGTTGCAGTGGGCTGTGACCTCAGCTGGCTTCATCCCTTGGGCTGGCTGCATCCACTTGTGTGCATTTCTCAGGAAAGGTGGATAGCACACGTGCTGAGGGCACCACCTTCCTCAAGCAGGACACGGGCAGCAATGGCCCTGTCTCTTCTCCACACCAAAGATTAGTCAGCAGCAAAATCGGAATAGTAGGAAGGCTAATCTCTGGGTTAAACTGCTACCCACGTCCAAGATGGGCTCTTTATTGCTTGTAGTAAATAACAAACATGTTCCCAAGGCTCTGTAAATAACCTGTTTGGTAACGGGGAAATCAATTTCCACAGTTTCCTTGCAGAACTTCTGCATAGCGTTTGCATCCTGTCTGGAGAGAGATAACGTTTATCATCCTCCAGTAAAATCTGTGGGGAATCTTTAGAGCTGGCAGCAGGAGGGTCCAGCTCGGAGCACCCTCCTGCTGGTACCATTTCCGTGACAATTTACCTTTGAACTTGAGACAAAATTCTTCAAAGAAGGAGCAGTCCCCTGCTGTAGGAAGGAGAAGGACAGTTTAGGAATATTCTCTTCTGCTTTAGGAAAGCAGAGCCCAGAAAAGGCAGTTACCAGGAGAGGATTAAAAATTTGAGTCCTGAATTCAATAACTGATAGGGAAATCTGTTTTAGAGCAATCAAACTCACTCAGACCCACCGAATGCCTCTAATTGCTAACACCAGGATGTGGCCAGTGTTAATCTGCACTCTTGGTGTATGTGATAGAGAATCCAGGAAATGAAGAAATGGCAAGAATTTGGCAAGACATTCCAGCAGAAAGTTCTACAGGAAAACATATTCCCAAGTATGTTTATATTTCCAGAGAAATAAACATTCTCCAAAGGTACTCTAACAAGCAGATCCATAGCAGAGTAGATCAAGTGGGTTTTTATTTGCTCTACATGCTGTTGGGCAGCCAAGATTTATCACTTTTCCTAGGGAAAATGGAAAAAATGAATGTAAAAGAAGCAATAGTTAAGGTTTTTACAGTAAAAAAACTAAGCTTTTCTCATGTGTCCGTAATTTAATGCCATTTTTCACAGAGGATTTACAGGGCTGACCATTTAGTCAGCTAGTAAGTACAGGGGAGCACAAGGGGATTCACTGCTGATCTGCTCTGCAGGGCTGGAGGGGAGATATTTGCATTATGGTGCTATTGGGGGATGTGCTAAGAAGTGTAAACCTCCTTTTGTGCCACAGGGAAACTCTTGGGAAGTTCCTGATTTGGAAAATTCCCACTTTGTTTTAAATTAAAGGAAATTTGGTCATATTTCTGTAATATTTTTTCTGAATTAATGTTATATTTTTTTCAGAGTTGGAATATGGAAAATTTCAAGTGTGATACAAGAAGCATTAATGTAACAGAATGAACTAGGTTGGAAAACACCCTTGAGATCAAGTCCAACCTATGACCCAACACCTCTTCAACTAAACTCTGTCACTGAGTGCCACATCCAGGCTTTTCTTAAACCATTCTGCTTGGAATGAAACTTTTGCTTTAAAACTTTAGACCTGTTCTAAGTGAGACACTGGTATTGTGGAACTGATTGAAAAAATATCCATATTTATAAATAAAAGATTTTTCTGGGTTTAAACCCACTTACTGCTCTGATATGGGGCATTTTCAAGGTTGTCTTTACAGTCACAGGTGACAGATACTTTCACCAGGGCTAATGATGCCTTAAGTTTTAGCTTTTATATTTTTTAGATTCTGTGCTGTTTTAGTGGGTAGTTCTGGGTTTCACATTAAGTGCTACTGAGTTCTCTTCACAGAGGATGACTTGAAGCTATAACTGGACAATTAACTCCAATGTGCTGATGGACCAGAACTTATAAAAGTTTGAGACCTCGTGATCGGTCGCCCATTTTTGTGACCATTTTGGGCACCTTGGGTGTGGCCCAGCTGGGCTCTTGTGCTGCCCAAGCATACTCATTGAGGCCTTTTAATAAATCCCTGCTTTATCCTTTTGCTCTGTCCAGTCTCTGTTCCAGATCAGTCTCCAGAAGGCATCACTGAGACATGGAAGCAATGCACAATACTGTCCTGGGAGCTCCTGGGAGCTGTGGCAGCAAGTGTTTGTTTATATTTATCAATTAATTGGACTTGTTCTTGGCAGTTGTTTGGATTTAACTTAAGAATATTCCATATTGTGCAAATAAGATCCTAATAATAAAACCTCACAGTCACTTTCCGAGCTAAATCCCAATATTGCACTGCAGAGTAGCTGGAGAATTAGCTATTGCATGAAATAAAAATCACAGTTTCCCAAACCAACATGTAATGAGTGAGAATTGTTGATTTTCAAGACCTTTAAAACTGAGCCAATAAAACATGCTGAATCTTACCTTATCTGCACTTTGAGTCCTAAAAAGCATTGACACCTCTCAAACAGAATGATTGTTTTTTAAAACACAGTGAAATGAAAATGTATCTCTGCAAATTTAGCATTTTGGAAAGAATGATTTCTTGAATAAGAATATTGTAAAACCCATCTGAAAGAAAAGTGCTGCTAGGAGGAGGATGTTGCACAAGGTGTCTGAGATAAAAGTTTTACTGTTTTTCATGTTCTCATAAAATTTTACTGAAATGGAAGATCTTCTCTTTAAATGTTCATTGTTATACACATGCTTTGCAGAGATAATAGCTACCTTTGCCTAATCCCCATGGGCTGATTTGAACACAGAATTGGTATAATTCTTCAATTTCTTTGAACCTGGGGGAAAAGTATCAGTGTTTATTTCAAACGAGTTGGTGAGTTTTAAGTTCCCCCAAACATCAGAGAGACTTTAGTCCATGACTGAAATAAATTGCAATATTTATCTGTTGGCTTTATTTTTAAAATATCCTTCAATACCAGGACCCAGAACCTGATTTGCTTTTCAAAGCAATTTAAATTTTTCAAACTCAATTTTGATTTTCTTTTTTCTTAAATGGAAGAATTTTTCTCTTCTTCAGCACAACCTATAGATGTACTCAGTATGTGTGAACATCTTGTGTAGGAATGGCAGTTCTGTGCAAGCTGCTTTTTTTAAGGCTGGTTCTTGGAGTACCCCATTCTGTGCTGGAGAACTCACTCTGCTGGGTTCAGAGGGCTGTACAGCCCAACCAGCCAGTGCTGTAAGGATGCACTTGGGGGGCTTTGTTACATTTTGGGTGCCAGGGTTCCAGTTCTCATATTGAACAGGTATTTGGATGATCTAAAATGGAGTCACAAAAAGGTCTCATTAGTCAGCAAACCTGATCATCCTGCAGACCATTCTGCTTGTTGTCCTGCTGCCCTGTGTGAAGATCATAGTCTCAGACCTTCATTGTGAATAATTCTAAGCTTTTCCTTAACAAGGAGTTGTATTTAAGGAAATACAGTCACTTCAGACCTCTCCAGAGCCTTCCCTGAATCTGTGGAGTACCTGCAGTGAATGGTTGGTGCAGAACTCTGTCTTGACACTGTGAGTCAAAGAGATGAAGCCATTGCAAGACAGAACATTTAACTGTTCCTGTGAGTCACTGAAGGCAAGACAAACATCAGTCTCCAGCCTACAGATACATCATTCACTTTACAGAGAGCAGCAGCTCTCTTCAGGTGGGTGTAAACAAAACAAGATTCTTAGGGAGCATTTCCTGATTAATAATAATAATAATCCAGGATTATGCAAAGGTTTGGACTGGACCTGGATATGGCCAAAAACAGATCTGCAGAGTGGGTGGCTCTGGGTGCTACTGCCCATGCTGCTGCTTTCATAATGTGCTCAGACCTCTGCTCAGAAAAATGAATGTTTAATTAAATTTTCTAGTCAGGGAAAAATTGATGTCTGTATTTAGATTTATGGATATGTTTAAAAGACATTCCTTTTATTATTGAGACTTAAAGATGTGCTGAATTTTAAACACATTTTTAAATACTTTCTGAAACAGTTCAGCCTTACTGTTTAAAAGCTTCCATTTGAGCTCAAGGCCACCCTATTACCCTATAGTGCTGCAGGGACAGTCACATTTGTGCTTGGAATTATATTCTTCATGTTCTGACATTGTTCCGTGATCCTCAGCTGAAAATTGTGTTCACAGATCATGGGATGAGCACTTCATGTTACCCTTGGTGAAATCTTACTGATCACACAATAACTTGTAGTTTCTTAACTAAAAATAGATTGTAGGCTCCCTCATATTTTAATTTACCTAATAACTTCCACAGTAAGAACTGAATTAATCAAAAATATCATAACAACTTTAAATAAAATGATCTGGAGGGGTACTGAGTGCATCCCTTGGAGTGCTTTTACTTGTGAGACAGCTAATTTGCATGAGTAGCCATTTGACAGCTGAAAAAAACACACCATGGAAAACATTCCACTATGGAAATTATCTTAAATCTTCCAGTCATGCATGACAAGCTCCATCAGTTGTCTTCTGTCTTTTCCTAGATAGGTTTTCAGTGAGACAAGATGTGAAGGACAGGGGGCTCTGACCTCCTGTAAATCCGTGAAGGAAGTGACAGACAGTGAGATGTAAACCTAAGGACTACAGCCAAGATACAGTTTGATTAAAGATGCACTGAGTGATTTGGAAAGATAAACTTTGCATGACCCTGGGAAGAGGAATGCTGCTGAATGCTCAGGATTTCAAGTGAGGCCACTGAAGCATTCAGTACTTCAAGGAAAATGTTGTTTCTTTAGGGCTAAAATTGAAATTTATATCCCTTTTTACATCTGGGTATGCAGGTGAATGATCTGTGCCTCCCCTCTGGAGGGTGTATAACAAAGCAGTGCTCTGTGACTGAGGTATTGTTGCTGGCTATGGCATTGGGAGGGGGAATTGGGTTTGGGAACAGCTAAAACTCAGGGTTTCCTTTGCTGGAACACCTTGTGAGGCTGTACCTGGGCTCACGTGAGACAGGCTGCTTGTGTCTCAGGCACGAGAAGACCAAGAAAGCTGTAAAGAACAGCAGTGGGAAGACTTAACCCTCTGCATTTCCTTTTCTTCTTTCCATTCCCCATCCACCTTCTTTGGAGAAATGTGGATGCACATTTTGGGAATGCTGCAAGTAAGGAACATTCTCTTATCATTGTTTTACCTTAAAAAGCAGAAAAGAGTAAGGAAGCTGTTTACAAATATTCATTGCTTTCACATTTGTAATGTTTATATATTTCTGGAGAATAATTATTGCTATGCCTTTTTAGAAATCTGGGATTTTGTATCAACCCAGCAGAGCTTATCTCTATGGTTCTCAATGGTGTAAAATTATGTTACTGCTTATTACATAAAAAGCAGCTTTACAAGAAAAGATATCATGTCAATTTTGCTGCAGCATTTCTCTTTGTAACTGAGCCTTGGTTCTCAACCTGAATGTGCACCCATAAAATTTTACTCTCCTTTTCATATGTCTGAAATTCAACTGGAATTTTAGGAATCGGAAGTAAAATAATTTTTAAGATCTAGACTGTAACAAAACCTTTTTTTTCCCAAGAATGTAGATACTAAGTCTTCATCTATCCAGAACTGTTGTTAAAGACTAAACTAAACAATCCTGTGTATCATATTTAGCTCTGGAAGCTGAGGAAAATGTCTTTTACACACTCTGGGAAGTCACACCATGCTTTGTTTTTCCCCCAAATGGGTCACATACTTTCACTCCATCATATCCTTGCTATGAACTCAAGCTGTGCCTCAGTACTTTTTCACAGAGAACTCTCACCTTGATTGCTCCATATTAATTGAACTATTTATGGCTTTGCTTATTTTAATAGTTCAGACTTATGATATTCATCTCTTCAATTCAGTAAGGCAGAAATAGTGTTTCCAGTCTCAGTGGCCACTGGGCAATTCTCTGTGCAGAGCATCCCTGTGTGCAAAAGCTGCTGAAGGTTTTTCCCTGGAATAGAACTTCACTCTCAGCTCTTCTAGCTCTCATTTCATGGAAGTGTAATTGCACTGGTACTGAGGTAATGGGTTTTGACTTGTTCCAAGGTGCTGGGAAAATGCAGCCTTTCAGCTGGACAAAGGGAAGAACTCCTGCAGGATACCTTCAGCTGCCATCAGCAGGACACAAAGCTGCTGCTTTTGATGTTAGATGGCAGAAGAAGTGCTCTGAGGGAATTTGGGAGGAGAATAGGGACCCCAGAGCAGGAGGTGCAGTACCTCCAAGTCACTTTTTGTCTCCTCAGAGGGGCTGTGCTGAGCCAGGCCAGGGTGTTTGCTGCTTGCTGAGCTGATGGATCTGTGTGTACCATGGCTGAAACTGGCTCAGGGAGTTGGGCCCCAGGCAGGTGAGGTATCCTGGTGGGGTGAGGCAGAACTAAAGAGGCCTCAGAAGCTGTTGCAATACATCCAGGAAAGGAAGGGGTGAGGATAAGGAGCTGCACTGTTGTGATGTTGGGTCACTGTGAGGGGAAATGCTGGAGGGTGGGTGCCCTGAGCACAGCAGTGAGTGCCTCAGAGCCCTGCTGGGGGATCTCCTGTCTGTCCCAGATTCACTTGACTCCAGTTTCCACAAGCTTTGGATGTGTCAGCTGAATTGCTCCTGATTCTATCCTAATCTTCAGACAGTTAAAAAAAAAATTTCCCATGTGGCTTGGGTAAATGCTGGTCTGTAGCAGCAATGGTTTATAATCCTTTCAAGAACATTGCCACTGGTCTTTAAAGTATCTGTAGGTTATGTCAAGAGTATTTTTTTGGAATCAAGGGCAACCCACATGCAGTGCTTAAGCTGATTACACACACTGTGCAGCGATGTTGCTGTTGCAGCTTTACTATTTTTAGTTAAGAAGGTCCCTGAGGATGTAAGCATGGGTTTTCCTCATTTACCAGCTGCAGGAAAGAACATGAAATGGTTATTCCTTTGCTTGTGTATGATCAAATAGTCTTTTGCAGAGCTGTGATTCCACATCATGAATTCAGGGTTTCATCAAAGCTGCTGCTACTGGCCCACATACCCATAATTGCTTAATGTACCTACTTATGTTCCATATACCTCAGAGAAAATGCAATAATAAAAATAATCAAAGCACATAACCAAAAATGGTTATTGCTCTCCCCTTGCTGAAGCACAGTACAGGTTTTGGGGATATATGAGGATATCTATAAGGGACTAGCTCAGTGAGCTAACACCACCAGCTTCTGCAGGCCACTTCTAGATATTGTGTGCATTTGTGGTTAATGCTGATGGTTTTATTTAGTCCCAGTGATGTGCTAATTATTTTAGTTTTGTGTAAGTGTTCCTTGTGAGTAGAAAAAAGCTCTTATAAGCTGTATCTTGGAAAAAGATCTAATTTTTATACTAAAATTCTAAAGGTTACTGGGATCCTCAGAAGAAAGAGCAATCACCTTCAAAGTCACTGCTGGGGCACTATTGGAATCTGGTCACCACCTGGGCTCCTGGAGGTGATATACAATGGAAAGTCCTTGAAAGAACAAGCACTTTGCCCCTATCTGTGAAATGAATGATGTTATTTGAACCAGAGTTTCATTCTCATGTGTTGTTTTTTCCTATGCATTGATTCTGCTATTGAACTGCAGAGTTTTGTTTGTTTCTGGTCAGGTGGCAATTAATTTTTCTTCATAGAGAGCACAATGCCATGAAACTGCAGTTTTTGGTGTCAGGATGGTAATCCACAGGAGGCCTTTTAGATCACTCAGAGTATCCTCAAAAAATGTCCTTAGAATCTAATTTTTTTCTCTCTTAGTAGCTTCAGAAGTCACCTGCAGTGACCTAGAAGAGGACATGCATTAAAATATGTAAGTGTGGACCTGTTGTTCCATGAGCCCCTGTTGGATGTGTAAGTCACAGTAAGAAAATATTACAGTGCATTAGGGAGAGATGAACATGCTTCCAATAATTTTGTTTAATGACTGTGCCCTTTTCTGACTAATGCTCCCTAGATTTTCATGAAATACTGTGGGTTTGCCAGAGACACTTTTCCTAGGCCGTAAACAAAAAAGCATTGATGGGAATAAATTGCCAGACAGAACATTGACCTCGGAGCCAAGTGTCTGCAGACAGGAGGTGGGACAGGGACTGCTACTCTGCATTGTCAGGTCACTGCAGAAAGGGGAGGTGCAGGGATGATGTTCCCTCAGAAGACATTAGAACAGAAGAGGCAGAGCTGTGCTAGAGGATCAAGAACAATTTTCACAGCTATATCAAGGGCCTGCTAGGAAGCTGTGAGTCGCAAGGGATTCCAGCCCAGCTGTTGGAAAAGGGCAGCAGCCAGGAGATGAGAGGCAGCACAGTAATCAGACCTTGCAGTATGTCCCTGTGGATAATAATGACACATCAATCCAAATCTCTTGGGCTTCAGGACGTTTTTTCTTATGTCTTCTCTCAAGTGAAAAAGACTATTCTTAACTAAAAAGCACGTGTAATAAAAATTTAATTGATCAGTAAGTCCTGATAGGAAACATTTCCTTGCAGCTATTTCCTTTGTTCATCAGGTGTACTGCCCAGTCAAGTCTTCAGTCCTACATCTTTGGGCTCTGCTATCTCAGAACACTGTGTGAGACACAGCCATTCCCAAAAGATCTCTAACCTGAAAAACAAAACAGAAAAAGAAATGCAAAATGATTTACTCAAGGTTATGAGGATCTGCAGTAAAGCTGGGAGTGGAGTTCAGATATTTGAATTCATGGAACACCTCCCAGCCACAGGTTGTACTAACCTTCAGTAGCATTTAGATATAAGCATCTTTTAATCTCTCAGATGTGCTGAATTTACTCTTTGGGGAACTTTTCTTGTAGGTGCAGTGTGGGAAGATGTAATTGGTCAGAGCAGCTGAAGGATATAAACAGGCTCAGATTACTATCCCTTGTGGAAGTCAACAAAAAGGTGCTGCCCACATTTGCCTGTTGAGAGTAGATGGGATATCCTGCTAGACACAGGATAGAAGAATTAGAAGATGCACAAGATGTCCAAATGTTTCAAAATATTCCATTACCTCTTCAGTTCCCAAGATTTACATTTGGTTTAGGTAGTGCTTTCGAGATTCTTACAAATATTAAAATCTGCCTTTACTGTTTTTCAGAGGAGTTTGAGCCCAAGGCTGTCTAGGTGCCAAATTATCAGGTCAGTACCTTTATGTACCCCACAAATTCTCCAGACCTCTTTGGGGTCTGCTTTAACTGTGTCAGCCTTTCATTTCCCCCTTTCTCAGTGGTGATATTTTCTTCCTCTAAAAGCTGCCTGGGAATCAGTTTACACACAAGCCCCCAAACACCTCCCTCACCCCTAAGTGGCTCAGCATGTGCACAGCCACAGTTCAGAACACTGTGAGGGCTCAAGAACACAGCAGGAGAGGGGTGAGTGGGGCAGCTCCACTTGAACATCTCCCTGAGAAAGGCCCTGATGTTTGAGCTCTGCAGGAGACAGGACATGATGCTGTTTGTAAAGACATTCTGGACTGGACATGAGATCTGGGTATGATGAGATGAGGGGTATGATGAGGCCATTCTCAAAGAGGGAAAACCAAACTAACAGAATAAGAGCTGCTATTGAATTTAAATAGAATTGGGACATAGATTTGAATAAACTTGCATATTGTTTCCATAAGGCACAAAAGAAGCCAAAAAAAGAGGGAAGTCATAAAATGAAGAGACAGCAAACCTGAAACCAGTGCTGGAGGCAATCTGGTGGCTGCTGAACTGAATGTGTGAATGAAGTGACCATGGGCATGTGTGTTAATCCCCTGGAAAGAGTAAGGACTCCAAGGAAAAGGGAGGAAATGCCTCCTTGTTGATTCTCATAAATGTGTCTGTGTGATTTTAATTCTGTCTATGCATCTTTCCTGTGAAAGGAAAAATGGGCTTGGTGGAAATAAGAATGCAGTTCTGCTGGGAGATCCTGATCCATACTTACCCTTCACTGTTTCCAGGTGTGGAGGGGGATAGGAAGACTCTTGTGCCTCTGCCTTAAACATTAAATTTAGGCACTGCAATCCTTTCATGTTCGCAAAGAAGGAAAGTAGCGGCTTGGGAAATGACAGGTAAGGGAAATCAGGGTACATAATTTTGGCAATGGCTCATGTGGATTCTTGAAAAAGCATAGTATACCTCAGTTAGAAACCTCTGTATGCCTCCAAGGAACTACTGAAAATAGTAACACAATCAGAGGGCGAGGAAAACAGACTGAAGAGCTGCCAGAGAAAAGAAAAAGCCAGAGTCTCATTATTTTTGTCGAGTTAATCTAAATCTTGGAGTTGTCCTCCACTTAAAGCCAAATAATTTTGTTTATGTCACTTCTTTCACAGTTTATTTCTGCTGTCTCTCAAGAATCATATCACGACCAGGTTTAATCCAAGATCACACTTAAATCTCGAAGCTGTAGGTTTCTTACTTCTGAGCATACCCAACATTGCAAATCCTCTTTAACAGACCTGGATCTTGAATCTTTTCTTAGCTTGGATTTCTTGTATGTATTTTGGATTTGGAGCTAAAAGGAGGTACTGAGTATTAGGAGGGGTCTAGTCCAGTGTTATCATTCAGCAGGACTGCACAGTTCCCTGTGATCAGCTCAGGTCAGGTGGTGATGGTGTTTAGAACAAGGTGGTACCAGCTATACAGTGTTGGAAAAGAGCTGTGACACTTCGGGTTTGAAGGAATGAGATGCAAAATTTTAATACCATGACACAATTTTTCAAGTGGTCTGTGGCCATTCTGCCAGCTGGTGGGTCTGTTGTAGTCCTGTGCATTCCATACCTTTGTGTCTTTTTATTGTACACTGACAGCCAGTGTGCCTGCTGAGGAAAGAGAGCCCAGGTTGGAGTATTTATAGCACAGTCAGTTATAGCTGGAAGATGCCCTTGAAGAAGTGGAGGGGACACAAAGACCTTCTGGCCTGCATAAGTAATGCTCCAGCACAAACATGCCCATCACTGCACATCCATACTTGGATGGGGAAGGAAATCTGCTGTGACATCTCAGGCACAGTAACTGGCAGCAAAACAACATGTTGTGTAAATAGGCCAGGGCAGATTGGCTTGTTAAGCTGATTAGGTTTTTGTGTTTTTAAGTCATTAATAGTTATGAAGAATGTTTACAAATGTTCTTAACACCATGGAGGCATCCCTAGGCCAGCTCTAGAAACACACTTGGTCAGCTGCTGTGTTCTTGATTGGGACCAAGCCTGGTTAATGCTTTCTCTTTGTCACCAGTGACTGTGCAGGCTCTGTGGGCAGCACTGCAGAGACAATTTGCCCATAACTGTATGAAGCAGAGTCATGGCTCAGATGAAAGCTTGGATGAGGCAAGCAGGCAAGAGAGAGGGATGAGGCTGCAGAATGATCCATCCTTCCTGTGGGGAGCTCAGGGAGCTGTGTGTCCAGCCATGGGAGCTGGGCAGATATGTTCAGATCTGGGAGTTCTCTGTCTCATCTGATCTGCCACAGCAGAAGCCTCAAATGAATTAGGCTTTTTCTGTTATGTATACACACATCTTGGTTTGTTTTCCCCTTCTTTCACGATGAAAATATAAGTAAACTGATACTTCTGGTGGAGTTTACGTTTAAATTAGAGTGAGACTTGAGAGTTCAATCCCTGGAGGCAGAGAGTAGGAAGGGCAAGAAAGCTGGTGATGCAAAACCTGTCATTTCCACAGCCACAGTGACTGGAGCTCCCTTGTCATCTTTCCTCTATTTGCTATGGCATAAAGTGATCCCAGAGCAGGTATTAATGACTAAGCTGAACAGCTAAAAACAGTAATTGGCATTTCATATTTTATTAAAGGGTGCCTGTATTTCAAATTGTGTCTTTTATAGTGTCTATGACCTATCAGCCTTTGTAATTGGGTAGTAAATTCACTTTTTATCATGCAAGGATTGTTTTTCATCTGGCCAGCTGCTGAGGTTTCAGTTAGGATGGTATTATTGGGTGGGGAATGCTGTTAACAGTTTAAAGATAAGGAGTCTGTGTGACCTTCCCATTAACAGACCACAATTAACATCCCTGGAACTCTGCACAGGAGACCCTTCCCGTCCTTCTTTGCTGACCTGTCTGTGGTGTGTGTGAGTGTGGATTCAGTGGCTGTCTGTGTCTGCCTGCCTGGCTTTCCCAGAAAACACTTTCACAGTGGTTGCAGCAGCCACCCTCCAGTTCCACACTGTGACACTTCTCATTAATAGACCACGAGATCCATCCAGTGCTTCCTACGTGGAGTCTGAGAATCTGTGATTGAACATTGTGCTTTCTAATTTAGATGCTCAGTTGCTGATGAATCCACAGTATCCATGAGTGTTAGGTTGCATGAAGGTTGGATTTGATTTTCAGTACAAATGTGGCTGACCATTTTGGCATGGCATCTTGGTTTCAATTTTCTTTTTTTTCCCCCTGAAATTTTCTAGTCTCAGATACCTCTTCTCCAGGCTGATAATTATAGCTCATGAACAAGGTGTCTTCCTTTGAATATCTTTCTAGATTGAACTCTTTCAGTTACTTGTAAAAATAATGGACCAAAGAAATTTAGGAGTAAATGTATAATTAGCTCTGGGATGACTAAACAGTGGGAGTTACAGCACGTCAGGAGGTACCAGCCCTGGACCAACAAGAAGGAATGAAAGGAGCTGGGTCTCACTTTTTGCACTATGTAGATTTCTTTTATTTATTTGTCTGAAGTAGGAAATCTCTCAGCTGTTTGCAGTACTTCGGTCCTTGTAACTCTGCTGGGTTCCTCATCCCACTACAGGGCCATATCCTGTAGGGACAGAGGATCACAGAATGGTTTGGGTGGGAAGGGACCTCAAAGCTCATCTCAATTCCAGTCCCTGCCATGGGCAGGGACATCTCCCACTAATGGTGCTCCAAGCTCCGTCCATCTGGCCTTGGACTCTTCCAGGGATGTGGCAGGATGGCCAAACATTTGTCTCTGGGTGATGCCATCCGGACAGGCCAATCCTTGAGGTGTTCTACTCAGAGCAAGTGCTTTAGGAACACTTCCCCTTTTGCTTAGAAAGGGGAGCTGGATTCTCTGGGGTCTCTGTTAGCTGAGCTGAGAACCAAGGGCCATGACATGTGCTGGTGGCACACTGATGTTGGAGCTGGCTGGCAATATCCCTGTGCCACAGGACACCAGGGGTCCCTTCACAACTGCAGTAAGTCCATTTGGCTGGGAAATACATGCACTTAGGCTGCAATCCTTTCTTCTGTTCAGTGTGCTGGGGAAGCACTTTTCGACTGCAAGGTCTGTCCCTGCTGAGGCAACATCTGCAGAGTAAGCAGTAAGTGCTTCCACCTCTGTGAGGATGGGAAGGATTCCTGTTTGATGGCAGTGGGACATAGCCTGGATCCTCCTGGCCTGTCAGGCCCGTTTGTTCTGCTGTCATTTCCCAGTGCAGTAAGTGTGTACTTGGTCAGGGGACTCTGCAGAGGATGGTGAAGTGGAGGAGTTTGATACTTCCATTTCTCATGGCTACTGACAAGAATTGCCTTTCTTTCCACCCTTCCACATCTATAAAACAACTACTCCCATAGATTTTGAATTTCATTACTGGGAATACGTTTTTTAATAGCTCCTGACACTTCTTTCTCAACTGTTAATTTATTTGAGCTCTCTGCTGCACAGGCTAATGCTTCAGTGTGGAGGCAGTGGAAAATAATTTATTAAACTTAATGCTGCTTTCATTTCATGGCTGTTATTATCAAATATTAGTCATTACTGAGACTCTTTCCTTGAACAGTTTGTTCTTATCATCTGAATGCATTGGACTATCACCCCTTTGAAATGCAGCAGCATCTTGAATGGCAAAGGAAGGCAGCTTTTTTTTGTTCAGCTGTTGATCTTGAAAGAGTTGTGATCTTAACAAACAGGAGATATTGTAATTTCAGTGTCTTCTTGTGGTAGTTCAGCACACAAGATGAAGTTTTAGCTGAAGTTTCATGAAAGAACAGCAGAGTCGAAAAAATTACAACTAGTTCTGTAACCAGTGAAACTTCGTTGTTTCTCACCAAAAGTGTATGTGCTTGGTTCAGTCAAAGTTAAGAATAATTTTCTTGCTGTTGGGTCAGAAATACCCTTTACCTTCTAATAACATGAATTGATAAGACCTGGGAAGAATAGACCTGTACCTTGCAAAGCTTTTTATATGGGTAGAATATATATATATTATATATACCATGGAAATACCTCTGTTTATATACAGGTACTGACAACCACAGTTCTGCTGCTTATTTATGTGAACAAAACTCCATGTACAAACATTTAAAATACTTTCAAGATCAGTAGTGTTTGCAGCATAGACTGAAACTCTTTAATAATGTTTATTTTCTCCTTATATTTATTGGGTAAAAACGATGTGTGCTACCAATGTCACTTTGGTGAAAAAACAGTGCATTCCCACCTGTGATAGTCTATTGAAAAGGGTGTAGCTGTCTCACCCTGCTCTATTGAAAATATACCTTGTTTGCCACATTTCTTCCTTCTGCTCCTCCATTCTGAATGCTATGTTTTCCAGTCAGACAAAATCAAATTATTCACTGTTGGATGCTGATATGTATTCCACCCAAATGGCACACAGCAGGCAGCACTACACATAATATTTATTTTATACAGCTTGGATAAATTCTGAGAACCTGATCTGTGTGATGGTGCTGTCAGCTGCATTTTGCACTGCTGTGGTAGGATGGAATCTGCTTCACCAGGAAACAAAGAGGTTTGGAAGGAACTTTGGGAATATCTGCAGCATCCAAAACACACACATTTCATGAGTTTGATGGGATGGTGCTTGCAATCTCATGGATCAAAACGTCAGGAGGAGGAAGTGCCACTTGTGGTTTGTTTGTATGGTTGGATATTTGTGTGTTAAGGAAGGCTAATTCCTTAAAATGTGAGCACAAGGCCAGGCTGCAGGGCCTTCCTGAGGAGGAGTTCATTGTTAGCGGCGCTGCCAGCCGAGCCTGTCCTCATTACAGCTTTCCCTGAGCCCTCCCACAGATGCACCATCAATATAAACATGGGAATCCTTCTTTTGCTTTCTGGAGTGTGGGCGTCTCAAATCAGCTTTCCCTGTAGGTGCCTGGCAATGATGTTTTCTCCCAGCCTTCATTTTGCCTCTGTGTGAAGGGCAATGTCTTCTCTGTGGAAATGAGAAGTCTGCGTGTTCAGGGGACTTTCAGAGATGGCAGAAAAGCTTAAGTAAAACTGAGAGGAGACTCCTTGTTATTTCCAAGGTCATCCTCACTCAAAATTTACCTAAACATTAATTACTTGCTAAATGTTAAAAAGGCTTTTAGAGAAGAATCACAGACTCCTGAGCCAGAATTTTCTCCATCTGGCAGAAACTGGTCCTTCTCAAGGTTTTATCCTAGATATTTTGCCATTTCATGAGTCACATAGAAAAACTGAAGTTGTAAGAGAACCAAACCCCTGTCACTCTATTTCAGTTAATATCTATTTGGAGTAAGATGTGTGGGAAGAGGGAATATCTCTAATTGTCACATTTAGAAAGAATAGTCAAACTTCTGGGTGCACAAGTGTTTCTCAAGAGACAATGTAACTTTTAGGATAGCTGTGTCTCCCTGCCAAGCTGATTTCTCTTCTCTCCTTGCACCCATTCTTAAGATTTATCTTCAAGATTTATATTCCCACTTCCTTTCCTGCCTCAACTCGAGGAACCACCATTGTTTTCCTCTTGTGCCCAACTCTGGCTTTCACCTCTTTTTCTTCATCCTCTCTCTGCTTCACAGAGCTGAGTCTACTGACAGCTACCCAAAGAAACTTTGAGGATTTGATTCTGCTCAGACTGAATCAGAGGTTCACAGGCCTCTTTGGGTTATGCTGGTTTCCATTCCTGGAATCTTGCTTCTCTCTGAGCTGTGCAGGCTGTGTGCCTGTTATCTTGGGCACTGGAGGTCCTGGATGCCCAGGGGCAGTCCGTGTGTCTTGTGCTGGAGTGGGATCCCTTTAGGATAAATACATCTATGTAAATGTAAAATGTGATCATTGCAGTGTTATTTTAAATATCAGCCTGCCATATTTGAGGGTGACTGTCTACCTCACATGATTTATGTAGACAACACTTGTAGCCAGATACTAATAATGCTGATTAAAAGAGGTTGGGAAAGGTGTATCCTAACACTGCAAATATTGAACAAGTTATGTTTATAATATTTTTGAAGATGGAAATTTAGTAGGAAAGTTAAGCACATGATGATAGAGATCTATGGGAATTTTTCACGATTTCAAAGCAAACCCCCACCCTTGCTGAAATTACACATCTGTGGGGGTAAGGCCATCTTGTTGTTCTGATTAACATAATAAAAATGCAAATAATAAAAATATTTTAAATTCAGGCAGCTGGACTACAACCCTAAGCAAATAATCAACAAAACCATTAGAAGGATTTGGTTTCTTCAAATGCTGAAAGCATTCACAGGATTTTTAATGGGAGAAGGGATGTTCCTCATAGAGGATTCAAAAAAATAAGGGGGTTTCAAAGCACCATGGTGGATTTTGAAAGTGGCTGCGGGCAGTTATCCATCTCAGAAATAGTTATTCAAAAATGGATATCAAGGTCAGGTGATTCATACATGCCCCAAATCCCATTAATATAGACATTACATATTAGAAAATTGCCTTTTGGAGATATAATCAAATAACAGTAGATAATCAACAAAGAAAAAGAGAAAACTCATTCATCACTAACTAGCACATCTGTAGCAAATCTGGAGAAAGAAAAAAAGAAAAGGGAGGGCAAACAACTAGCTTTGGCATCTTGTATGTGTTCCTAATTTATAACTGTGCACGAGAGGAGAGTGCCAGTATCAGGGCTGGAAGCAGAGAGAAATGACAAAGAAGACAGCATCATTTTCCTCATTCCACAAGGGTTCTGAGGCTTGGCAGGGGCTCAGGATGTGCCTGAAGGTGCAGCCTGGCCCATGCAGCCTCCCAGTGCTCGAGCCAGAGCTCGTGAGGTGAACTCTCCCTGTTGCTGTTTATTCCCAGACCTCTCCTCATTTTGAGGTTTACCAGTGTCAGGGCAGAGGAATTTGTCTCTCTGCATGGTTTTGTACGATGCATCCCCAGCAGCACACAGCTCTCAGAAGCACAGCCTGTCTCAGAGTGCTCTGAGGATTGCAGGAGGAGAGGAGACACTGCAGAGGGTCCCCGCTCACACCACAGGGGTTTGAGTTCTCTCTTATGGCACTTCTTATGGAGGGGGCTTCCCTAAAACAGAGAGCACCAAGTGAGGGTTTACACAACAGCCCCCAAATTAATTTCATTAACCTGCACACTTGTAAAATCCAGCTCAGCTCATTTGCTACTGGATATTTCTTCCTAGACTTAATTTTTACCGCTGTAATTGTTTTGATCTGCTTGATCACAGTGAAAACTCTCTTTATTAGGATTTCAGCATTTGTTTTTTTCTTTGCTAAGCATCCTCTCTTAAGTATGGCACCATACTGCAAAATATTCTTTTAAACAACTGGACCTGTAGTCAGCCCAGTAAAGGAACTGAGAATGCTTTATGGAGCAAAACATTGCTTTCATTGTGTTTTCCCAATTACTGTGTAATTCATAAGTTTCAGTATCTCACAGTGGGTGTCCCAGGCATTATTGCAAATTTGCACAGTCCTGCTGTATGTAAACTTCAGGATAGAGAGCCCCAGCTCTCTAGAACCTACTCTACTTTTTGCCAAGCCTTCTGTCCCCTTGACTTTCTCCAACCTCTCTGTATTCTTTGTTCTGCTCTGGCTCCAAGGAATGAGTTTCTGGGTACTGCTGGTGCCTGCTTCAGAGAGCTTCCTGGAAATTCAGTGAGATGGGAATTGAAACACTTACTTTCTGCTCTGTGAGATTCCTTTTCAGCTATTAGGGGGAACAACCCAACATGTTCTTATAGCTCGAAGCAGCTACTTTTATTTTGCTGCTTGGAGCAGGAAAGGAATGTAGCATCCCTGTGTTTGTCCTGTGCTGTATTTATCAGGGGCAGCTGGGATAACATTTCTATCCTTCCTGAGAAAGTAGGGACCTTGAGGAGAAAAAAGTTTTTCATATTTTTCTCTTTCTTTGTTTTTTTTTTTTCTGTGCTCTCCATTACCTCTCCCTCCGCCATTTCCTTCTCTCTTCTCTGAGCAGTGTGTGCTGGGAGCAGGCAGTTTAAACCCTTCCTGCTGCTCCTGTGATTGTAACAGCAACAAACAATGGCCCTGTGGAGAGATCATCAGGAGCCACTTTATCTGCTGCAGGTAGATAACCACAGGAGAGCAAGGAAGCAGAAGTTTATTTGGAGGAGTAAACAGTAAACAACCACCTTTGCAAACGATTTCAGGACTGCTGAGTCCTAGAGGAGAGGTGAAACCCCTGAGACCTCTCTCTGTACTCCAGACAAAATGCACTTTCATGAGATCAGGTTCAAAGTACAGTTTTGGACTTTGCTTGTTCAGACTCTATGTGTCTGTCCATCCCTCCCGAAAGCTTCTGGCACTGTCAGACAATTTCACCAGTTTGACAGAGAGATGGTGGCTTAAAGACGTGGTTTTGATTACCATTCACAGTGATAGATGGGCAGTGAAATCCCTGCTGCCTGAGGCGAGGAGGAGATGCCACAGAGCCAGGTTTCACTTGATGCTGGAGGGTCCAGGTGGATTTTCTGAGTGGCCTAGGCACAGAGAGAGCTTCCAGTGAATTTTTTACCTTCCCAGAACTGAGGGAATTTTGTCGAGCTCCAGATATGGATGATGGGATTCTTTTTGTTCGAGTTCTGTAAGTTTCCAAAGACTGCACAATGTCCAGATGAAATCAGTACAACTTGTCATGAGGCTTCACTAGCCAGTGCAGAAGATCCATGGGGGTAATAGGTGGGAGAGATGCCAGCTCACAGGAAGGAAGGGAGACTTTGAACAGAAGTGAGGGAAAGACTGGAATATGGCAATGGAACATTTAAATTTGATAGAGGAGAGCACTTATGACTGGGGCACAAGTGAAGGTGGCTGAAGGCCTGCTCTGTGGTGGAGCAGGGTGTTCATGTGGACCAAGAAATGTCAGAAGAGAATGGGAATCTGTTTCATCACATTTCTCAGGAAGAAACAGAGGGTAAGGCAATGCTGAAATCCTTCAGAGGAAGTTGGAAAAGCATTTATAGTCTCCAAAACATGAAAATAAAAACTAACAGATAAAAACGGATCTATTTCACCTACCTGCATCTTGAATGTCTAGAATTTACAAAATCTCATCTGAGAGAGTGACTCTTCCTTGATTACTGCTAGTCCTGTTAACTACCAAATATTAGACATTTACACACTTGGGCTGGAAACTTGACCACAAATTGCTGGTGAACCAAAATAAAAATGGGGGAAGCTGAGTAAACATGAACTAACTGTGTTGTCTGTCTCTGAACGGTCATAAAATCTATTTTGGACATCTCAAGTGTAAGTTGAAGCATCAAGGTAGCTTTAAGTAACTCAGCTCATTTACCAGGTGTTTCAATGTAGCCTGGATAAGAACAGGAGGATTGCTCCTGTTGCTGGAGGTTGGCAGGACAGGACACACAGTCTCTCCTGTACTAGTGTAAGGATGTGCCATGAAAACAAAAGCACTCAGCTGCTTCCAGCCTGTGGAATGACTGATGGATAACACTAGAGAGGAGTCCCTGTGAGTGGGGTAAGTACTCTGTTATGACTGTCTTTTATATTTACAGAAACATGATATTCTGAGCAAAGAATAAAGCTCACCTGTTAGCCCTTTCTTTCTTTCCCTTAGATTTTCAGTTCTCATTTATTCTTCAGTCCTTAGAGAAGGATCTGTGTATTTACTGGAAAATCTCTGGCCTTTAATCAGAACAGCTCAGCTGTGACAATAAATTTGATAGCTGTACCCATGAGATATCGTGGATATTTGTTACTGGTTCACTGATAGCAAAATGTTTGGATAACAGTAATAATAATTAGAAGTGCTTAATTCCTTCTTGTAGTAATTGCCCAGGGCTGCATGCTACATGAACAATTGTTCATACTGCATGAAGCTGAGTTTGAACACCTTTATGAGTAAACCATATTTATTTTAAGATAATGCAGCTTTTCACTCAGAAATTCCACTGATTATCTCAAGCATATGCCACATGGTGTCATCCCTAAAGGTGAAATCCTAGCTCCTACTTATTCTACCCCCGGGGTGTCAGCACTGAGATGCAATGTTTCAGGAGAGTCTGCTTCTGAGTCTGCTTAAATCCCTCTTGAGAGGAATTCCCCTATTCCATATTCCTCTTCTGGAATATCCACAGTTCCTATGGGTTCCCAAGGGGCAGACCCTGGGATGTGAAGGCATTTTTGGGGTAGGGCTGTCTGAGAGGAGGCTGTCACCCCTGTTGGACGGCTCTAGCTCACTGCAATGCATTGCAAGCAGCTGCCTGCTAACGATCATTCTAATTAATTTGAGCATCTTTGCAGGCCAGCTCACAAGTTTTACAGCCCTCAGATAACTCAGATGTGCATGTGTAGGGCTGCAAGGACCAGCCTAGTGGGTGGTGTTGTCCAAGGGGGATGTTGATCCATCCCTTTGGAGCACAGCCCACCTTGGGGTGCAGCCTGCATCCTTGAGACAGCACACAGAGGTGATAAGGATGTGTAAAGATGTGTCCAGCTACTGAGAAGGAATTGAAGTGTGCTTGGAGTGCCTCTAAGATGAGGGTGATGCTGCTCTTGGAAAGATAGGCTAGGCATCATCAGTGTGTTGGTTACAGCAGCATTTGGCTGCTAGCAAATCAAAACATACTGTATATTGAACATAATCAAATATCTAATTACAAATATCCAATAAATTATTACTTCCAGTTCCAGTGATAGCTTTTTTTGAGATAAAAAAAATTATCCTGATATAGAAAATGTGCCACGCTTCTCAACACACTATTGAAACCATTCCCCTTATCCTTTCAGTAAAATGTAACCTACAAAACACAGCATATTTTTCCCTTCTTCCATTTTAACACTGACAGGTGGATAATAAAAATGTTTTAGACTGTCTGAGTGCTGCTGGAGATGACCTATGAGAATGTGAGTGAGCAGCTCTGTTCCTTCATGACAGATCTCCTCTACAGGACCAAGAGGCAGATTAAAACTCCCTGCTGGAGGGTCCTTGCCAGGAAAGCTGTTTGGGAGTTTCTACTGCTCAGTATACAGCACACGAGCAAAAGTCAGTTTTTTCTTATTTATATTGGTAGAGGGAAAATAACTGCTCCACACTGCCCTTTGTTTGCAGCTTTGTATCTGTTCAGGACCACAGTGACATGAGCACAAATTCTGTCAGTATGGTTTTTATGAATCATCTGAGCACAGGCAGTTCTTTGGTGAAAGAACAGCTTTTCAGCTATTTTTATCAAGTGTCACTTTCAGAATTTGCTTGTTTTTCCAGAAAATCACTGCTGGGATGCATTTGAGGAGGGTGTAGCTTCCAGTTCTCTGTGTAACGTCTGAGATTGAAGAACCTTTACATATGCTCTCTTTTAAGCACTACTGAATGCAGAGATGGGCAGGGAGAACAAGAGACAACTTGGAAAGACCGAGGCAGCTCATCTAGTGCTGGAAAAGTGTTCCCAGGTATCTTCCCAAGGAGAAAAATTCGACAGTGTGGCTGTTTCCTGCTCCTGGGAAAACTCCCTCTGTATCCAGCACAGAGCCACTGTGCACTCCTGAGCTCATTCACTGGCCATGGATTATCAAGGTGATAGTTCTGTGTTTCAGAATTGTGAACATGCCTAGAAACACACAACACTTTTTTTTTGTCTAAAAGTTCAGCATGAGCCTCTATCCTAAACATAGTTCAAAGTGGCTTAGGAAGTTTTTTCCCATGCTGGCAAGATGCCCTGGGCAGTAACCCAGCCCAGGCTGTGCTGCTGCCCAGGGCAGGGTGGCTGCAGTCGGTGTGGGGCACTTGCTGGGCCTTGCTCTGTTCTCCAGCTTGGCATGACACCTTTGCTGGAAGGTGTAAGCCTGCAAAGGAAGTGGTTTGGAGAGGCTGCAGAGCTGTGCAGGGGGACACAGAGCTCTTGGGTGGTGGCTTGTGCCTGCAGGGAGCTGTGCTTGTGTCCTTGAGTCAAAATGTGCCCGTGCAGAACCCCAGGTGTGGGCTGAAAACAGGCAATTCTGACACTCTGATGGCACTTGTGTACATCAGATTTATCTGATCACACAGGGGGCTGCTGGGACTTGAGTGTGGTCACCAGGTAACGTTTGTGGTTATTGCTGCTCTTTTTGGAAAAGCAGAACTGCCGCGCCTCATTTGGGAAATACTTTGCCAATCTCAAATTTTACATGAAATCCATGGTGAAAAACAGTTCAAAATTCTGTGCTTGAGTGTATTCTGTATCCTAGAAATTGTTAAACCCTTTCATGTAGTGACAGGACATTTAGCATATCTTAAGAGAGAGGGAGACTGGCGGTGGTTTAGCAATAGATTTTTTGATGTAAAAAGCTAAAGATCTTCTCTATACGTTTTAGCCTCCTAAAGCCAGTTAGAATAATCTAAAAAGACTGGAACAGATGTTTAATAGCCTGAAGGCAAGAGTCAAAATTCAAAACATCAGCATCATGTTTCCAAAGGAGATGGGGGAAAATCAGACTCCCCAGTGCCAGCAAACAAATGTGAAAGATAACAGAATGTTAACGCTGTATAAGAGTGCAAATTGTGTGCCCCAGCTACTGGGCAGAGGGTTTTACTTACAACTGATGTGTCCAAGAAAGAGAAATCAGGAGAATTTATTTGGTTTAGGTCCAGTAAATGCCAAGGAAATGCTTTCACCTAATGTATCTCTGTTACAAATCCAAGCCCAATGCTGTTTTCAGCTGTAGTCAATGGATTGTGCACAATTATGATGTTAAACCAAGACCCAAAGTGGAATCTTTGGTGCTTTCTGATCTTTCCTCACCAGGCTGGAAAGGACAAACCAGCAGCAGGTGGGTGCAGACATTTGGGCAATCTGTCTACCTTTCAATGTGTTTATACTGGGGATTTTAAAAATAACTTGGTTTTATTTTTTATTTGGAGCATTCCCACTTCATCAATTCTATCTTACATTTGGTCCCATCCAAGCTTTTCTTCAACTCTAAACTATGTTAGTCCTGTACCTCCTGAGCAGACAGGGTGTTGTAGTACAGTAAAGAAATCCAAACTTGTTATATTTGGTAAGATCTGAGCTTGTTGCAATTTGAAGTAAAGTTTCATGGAAGGGGGTGTTGCTTTCCAACCAAATGGGGTCACTTTTCCCTTTTTGTGTGTAATCCTTTATTATACCAGAGGAATTGTGGCACAAAGTCCATTTAATTTCCCATACATAATGAAGATGAGCACTCACAACAACTTGTTATGGCTCTTTGGCAAGTAAATATTTAATTTTTTAAATGAATATATTTGTTTCTTGTTAAAAGATACAGAACTAATTATTCCCTGGGTGTTATAACAAAATTAAAGCAGCACAGCCATGCTGTACATTTACAATGCATTTGTAATTGCAGCAAGAGAGGGGGGAAAATAGAAATTTCATTAGGGAGAGGCAACGTTTTGCACAACTCCAGTGATGAAGGACATCCCATGTATAGGATGAAGAATCTGGACACAGGATGTTGAGCTTTGTGAACATCCACTCCATGGCTTATACGAGCATTTGCAATAGCTGCAGTGAATATTTCTGCTTGAATACAAATGAATTATCAAGGATGCAGATATAGAATTTCATTGAGATATTTTATACAGTCATTTCAATACACCCAGGCTTTGAAGCATCTAGGTCTCTGGGTGTTATATGAGCAGAATTGAGTGATACAGCTCTCTGCATCTGCAGAAGGTCTCGTGAAATACAAAATGAATAGGTGAAAGAAATATTCTTACTAGGGAAAAATGAAGCTTCAATGGGTATGATAAATTTTAGATTTTTGCCAACAGAATTTTAAACAGGGCTACTGGTTATAGATTTCAACACCACTCCCCCACCTCTGCTTTAGCAGCAACTGAATCTTCCTTCCTTTTCAGCAAAGTCCTGCTAAAACAACCCCATTCCACACTAATGCTGACATCCTGATCCTGCTGCTGCACAGCAATATTCTCAAGGTCATTGCAGTCACTGATAGCAGATGGAATTTGGGATTCCTTATCCTTAATTAGTGTTGTAAGGAATGTGATGTTGGTGTAAACCACCATGGCACGAGGGAGACTGGCTAAAGGTGCAGAAACCTTAGGAGACAGCCACTCCTCTTTTTCATGAAGGCACACAGAATATGCCACTAAACCTTCAAAGTCCATTTTCAATGATAGGCAAAAACCTTGAAAATCTTGAGGAGCAGAGTAATGAGAGCATCATGACATTCCATTAGGTAAAACTCAGCCAGTCCTGCCCTGGGGACACTTCAGCCCCATGGGCTGGGGACTCAGGGAGCTCTGCAGAAAGGACCTGGGGGACCTGGGGCACTGCAGGTGTATTGAAGGTGCTGACACCTGCCTGAGTGTTGGGCTGTTCAGATCAGACTCCACTCAGCACTTGTGAGGCCACAGCTTGTTTGCCATCAATGTCAAATCAAGAAGGACAACACTTTGCCAAATGCTTCCCTTTCTGACATCGAGGGAACTCACAAGGGCTGAGTGGGGCCCTTTTAAGCATTTGCTTAGATTGGGTTGTGGTAGTAGGAAAACCCTTTTTCATGTGTCCTGCTTTACCACAAGCAAAATAGACCTTTGGGCAGGATCCTGATGTGCAGCTGCAATGGTTTTTTTAAGGGCCTTTTCTTTTTTTTTCTCCCAATAGTTTTTGAGATTCTATAATGGGTTCCCCAAAAGCATTCACTTGTACCTTAGAAATGTGCTGTGGGGTGCTAAGACTACTGCAAGCTGATAGCATCTGTGAGATAGTTGGAGGCTGATTAAGCAAAGCTAAAATAACTTCCTTGCATTCATCACTCGTATTTACAAGAGCAAGATTTTTAAGAATATAAGAATGCACTTGTTCATCTGGGCCCTGTCTTTCTACAGCTTGTGTTAGTCGAACTAGAAAAGCACCATAAGGCTCAAATTTGCCTTGTGCTGTAGTAGAATAAGCATTCATAGGCTTACCTGCTTGTTCAACAACAAGCAAAGCCTTTCTGGCACCATCTTTCACATCAGCAAGTACAAGCCTAGGCAGATTTCTGCTTCATCCTCGGGCATATAATAGGGCCTTTCACCAGTTAATTGAGCAGCATTAAAATTATCAAAAGGACCATCTGCATATCTCTCAATTAATTTATCAATAAGTTTTTTCCACTCCAATTCCCATAACATGTACTGTGGACTAGATAAGATGAGGGAAGCAATATTGCAGCAATCTGCTAATACAAGATCATATGAATTAAATATGCTTTTAACCACATTTTTAAAACAAGGAGAAGACAACTCACTATCTTTCATAGCTTTTCTAAGTTCTTTGATATCATAACGTGATAGATTTTCATATTGTGGATTACGATAATTTCTGAAATATCTCACAGGTAGGGCAAGGAATTGTTCATTTGAATCATCAAAATCCTTGCTTAAATACTTTTTAATTTCAGACCAATTAACTAATTTCAATGATTTTGTTTTGGATTCAGTCTTTTGAGGAGTACTCTTTGAATCAGACTGAGGCATTTGGGCTGTCAAATTAGACTCAGGATTAGAAGAATTTTGAAAAATCTCTATATTGTTAGGGATCTCTTTCACCCCCCTGTCAGCATCCGCAGTGCAGGGAGTACAAGCAGAGTCAACTGCTCTCTCAGCTGGTCCAGGAACCCCACTCCTCACACCTGAGGAGCAAGTGCACATCCCACAGCCCACCTCCCAATCCAGAGAAAGTGCCTGGGGAAGCAGCTCACAGGTGGAAACTGGGTTTGGTGTGTCCCAGGGCCACAGAAAAGGCACCAAGGGGAAGTGAGTCCAGCAGAAATTCGATGGGATGTTGAGGAAAGAGCAGCACATAGTGTAACAGGGGAGGCTGTGAGGGCTAAGTTTATTCATCCTAGAGGAGATAAGGGGGCATCTGATCACTGTCTACCATTAATGGAAAGATGATGGATTCAGACTTTGCCACAGCGTGCTGGAGAATGACAAGGCAGTGGTCATGCATTGCAGAAAGGGAAAATCCTTCTGTTTGTACATGGAAAAAAATCCTCAGAATAAGGGTTATGCAGCACAGGAACCATATTCCCTGGGGAGGCTCTCTCCTTGAGATTTATCAGAAAAGCCCTTCCCTTAGCATTGAAGCTGTCTCAGCTTTAAAGAGGATGCTGAACAGAAAGCTTTCATGGGTCCCTTCTCACCACAGTTACCCTCTGATTCTCTGACTTTATTTCAGGAAGTTGCTAATACCTGTGAAATTTGGTCCTACTATGAAAAAATGGTTGTTAGTGTGGCATTCCATTCTTCAGTAAATATGTTCCTTGTGGATATTTATAGCCCTGCCTGCTCCCTTCAGTGAGAACAGGACGTTCTTCCTCTCATAAACTCTGTAAAGCTCCCAGGAGAGATAGTGAAAGTCTTTCCTCCCCTCATACTGTAGATGTTTATTGGTTTCAGTTCCACAGCCCCTGCAATATCCAAGGATCTGTGTAAGTGTTTGAAAGGATCTAATTTAAAAAGAGAACTGTCTTTTCTAGGCAGTGCTAGTATCTGTGGGTGAGTTTGACTGGCTTGCAGACCATGTGTTAATTTTGGGGACAAGAATAAAAAGAGGAAAAAGCCAGTTTCCCATCTGCTCATTGAGCTGCTCCTATCTTTGGGGACACACATTCTCGTGTCCTGGAGCCTCTCTGACAGCGCTGTCTGGTGATTCCAGGCAGATGTGGGTGTGAACTGTTCCCCTCCCCATCCCTGCCCTTCTTGGTGATCCCTGTGTCCACCCTGGAGCAGCCCAGACCACATGTGGAGCCTGGTTCAGCCCCTTGGATCCTGTAACCTTGGGGGTGAAATCAAAGGGAATTGCTTGGACACCAAAAGCTTCCAACAGATGCACCTGGTATTTCTGCAAACCGTTCTCTTATGGTGAATCTGGGTACAGAGCAACAAGAAATTCTCAGGAAGGTTGGATTTCAATGGGGGTGACTCCTTTTCCCTGCCAGCTCTTTCTCTCTTAGCTGTGCTCTCTCTAATGAAATTGCCCATTCAGCGCTGGGTTTGTAATTTCAGCTGAGTGCTATAGATTAACAGTTGTTGCTGCTTTATTATTGAAATGAGAGTCATGGGATTAATTTAACTGTTCCTGACTTCATTATTTGCTTTGTGGCAAATAGACAATAGACTCATCTCTGCAAATTCTATTGCTTTGTGGGTATTTTTAACTTAATTATCATAGATATTAGCAACAATCAACAGAGATTTCTTAGGTGCAAGTGTTTGCTCCTTGGAACACTAGTTTTTAACAGATTTTGTACTTTTAACTTGTCTTCTTTTTTTGTAGTCAATCCAGTCTGCTCTCAGAAAAAAGCAACCAAACAGGAAAAACAGCAAAAAGAAAACAATCCAACTTACTTTGCAAAGACTTAAATGTTTTCTTGGTAGTTTATTTTCAGAATTATTGGCATAGTGAAGGTTGTGTCTTCTGTTATACATGTAGCTAAATAGTCTGGTAATTGAGCCTGTGTGGGTACAATGGATGCTTCAGCTGTTTTGGAGGGGATGAGGTATTTAAAGTCACTCAGAATAAATTAAAAGCTTACTTTGACACGAGCTTTCAGTAAGGGCTGACAGATTTCAAGTTTCCCTTACTTAGCAGAGTATCAAAAGTTAAAGGCAGGCCTGTTGCTCCAAGGTTTGTGGAGCAGCAGGTTTGTCCCTCCCAGCCTGGCCAAGCAGTGATCAGAGGTCCCAAGGCAAAGGTTAATGCCTCCAAGGAAGGAAGTTGGAGTTAGGTCCATATGAGCTGCTTTGGCATAAAAACCTAGCCTCTGATATTTTCAGCAAATTAAAAAAAAAAAATCTTTCAGTATATCTTCCTAGACTCCTAAATCATACATTCACCTGTCGCTGATAATTGGATTAATGCCTCAGCTGGCTTAGAGCAGAGGGACTGGATGTCAGGGAATGTGCTCTTTGTCCACTGAATGCTGAGTTTTGGATCCTGGCATAAGTTAAAGGTTCTTGGACAACTTTATGCAAAACAAAAGTCTGTCTGGTGGGTTGAAGGACAGCTATATACCCCAG
This sequence comes from Polioptila caerulea, assembly GCA_013397295.1. Lineage (NCBI taxonomy): Eukaryota > Metazoa > Chordata > Aves > Passeriformes > Certhiidae > Polioptila > Polioptila caerulea. The sequence continues at coordinate 353,156 of VYXF01000190.1, forward strand.
CAGAGCAAAGAAACTCATCTGCAGTTTTGCTTCCAGCCCCACTTCCGTTTAAAATATAGCAGGGAAAAGTCTTATTAACATTTCTTAAGACTGTCAGTACAAGGACTAGACAGTTTTTGAACGTTTTACTGTCAAAAAAGCAATTTTAATATCTAGTTTCATATAAACATGTTTATTTTCCAGTCAACATTTTACTAACCACTTAGATCATTTCTACATACATTAGCCATAATTGCTGAAAACCTCTTAGACTGCTTTCAAACTGCATCCCTCACAAGATAATATCCTAAGATGTTTTTCTTCTTTAAATAAGCAGAATTATCCTTATGTCACAACCTTTCGTACCTCATCCTCTCTCCGTATTTTCTGCTCTTCCCCTTCTTCCCAAACAGGTAAGACAATAGAAAAGCAGGGCTAATTTTATATCCTTTTTAACAAATGACAGACTAGTAAAAGCCTAGTGGAGAGTGCTGTGAGGGCTCTGTTTTAGCATTGCTGCTCAAATCTTGTAGGACTTATGTGGTTGCATATTCTGCTAAAGTATTTTGCACAAGGATGTAAAGAATAATTAAAAATGAATACACAAAATTGTGTTCAATGCCACTTCCATTGGAGTGTGCTCTTAATTGCTTCCCTTTTAATTTACTTGTTCAAATTTTGGACATCCTCCTGGAAAGGTGGACTTTGGCATGTGTCCTCGTCAAATGAAGCCTTTCTGAATGAATTTCTGATGTCCAGAGGTCAGACATAGGTAGGAGCAAAAGTACATGTGTGGCTTTTGGGTGATTGGTTTCTGTACAGGTGAGACAGAGGGATGTCACATTGGATACAGGTGCCAAATATTGGGTTGGGTGTCTAATTATAAGAATCCAGAGGCAATGCTGGTGGGAGCTGGGACTCAGAGTGTGGCTGTCTCCACGTCTGGATGCTCCAGTGGTGGCTGTCCCCTTTCCCCTGGAAAGGCTCCACACACAACCTCCCTCTGCAGGCTGCCACCACTTGTTTTCACATTCTCCATCATTCTGCCTGCAGTAGAGAGGCTCTCTTCTTGAAAATAACAACAGTCAAGATTTGATGATGAGATTCAGCTTTCCTTTGATAAGAACATGGCTGTCTTAGAGTTTGCCTGCCTGAATACTCCCATGGCATGGGCAGAAATTCTAGTATTTCCTTATTTATAATTATTCGACCAACTAAAAGTTCAAGGATTGCTTTTATTGAAAGAATAGAAATAGATTTTTTTTTCAGTATCAGAACAAAGAGATGCATACATAACTGTATGGAAATGAGCATTTGTGAGGCTGTAACACCAGGAAATAAATTGTTCCCAAACAATTTTTTTTTTGCCATGCTAGTTTAGCATATCCCAATTCTGAGAGATGCTAAAGGAGGCTTTTCAAGTAGAAACTTCCAGGGAAACTGTGGGGTCTGCCCAAAATAATGGCAGACTAGAAAATTTTTAAAAAATATGTATTTTAGTTAATAGTACTTTATAGAGTAAGTGCTGCAGTGAGCTAATATTTACCCCACCTGAGGTGGCTCTGCAATTTACACAACCCTGGTACAGAGTGACCTTGTATTTCCCAAATCTTCTGCTGATGAATTCCACAGGGTGTTCTTATCTCCTGATATGCTGTTCATTGGCTGTGCTGGGCATGGTTGTTGCCCTTCAGTCCCACTTTGGAGCAGATCAGTAGAAACTTTCAGTGTGTGTCTATGGTGCACCTCTCCTTTCTTCAGGTGTTTGGCTGAAGCCATGACTTCGCTTCTTGAAATAAATATCCTGCAAGTTACTAACCTGTCTTCCATCATCTGAAGGCAGATTCTCTGAGGATGTCTAAAAAGAGTTCCAAAGGCTCCATGTGCTGGGGAGAAGGTGACTCTTGGCACATCATCTGATTTTTGAGAGCAACACTAACTCATTCACACCTTGGTCAAATTAGCATTGGCTAAGGAGGTGGCAGGAACAAAGAACTTTCTCTTAGAGCCATTATTCAGACTCTGACATGAAATGAATTGAATAAAAAGCTTTATGTTTGTAGTAAATGCTCCCCTGTAAGAACCCATCAGTCAACGGGGTAAACACTGATTTAGAGCTATAAATTCAGTCCATGGTCTGAGCTTAAAACAAATAATTTCTGTACTACTAATTTGATTTCATCTGCCATGAGTACAGACTCCTCTTTAGTCCTTACTGTGATTCCTCTCAGGTTCTATCTCACAATGCCTGCCAGAAAAGCCAACATGGTGGAGTTTTAAATACCACATTGTGATACAGAACATAGATTAGGACTGTACAATGAGATATGCTGATAACACTGTGTGATAATATTTGATCTGTGTGGATATTTTTGTTCTTTTTAGTGTGCATGGGTTGTGTGAACTGGAATAGAGCATAGCAGCAGGAACCTGACATGGAGTCCTGTCCTGCACAGCCAGGAACCACAGACAAGTGAGGATTTGTGCTCTTTGCACCTGGCAAAGTCAGGGTGCAAGAGGGAACACACGTTGGATCCTGACCCAGCTGGTCTCAGTGGAGGAATGGAGAACTTGGAGAACATTAAAGAGTGTTTGCTTGTTGTTAGCATCCTCCTCCATTCCTACTCACAGTCTGCTCTGGCTGTGTTGGGACAGGAGATTTTCCGTGTAATTTGTTAATGAAGAGGGAGAAGAGGATCCCTGCTGATGATTTGAATTCAGGTACAGTAAGATTAACAGTGTGGGACAACTGGGGTGGAAAGCCAGGTATGATTATTTTCCATTAGCCACGCAAACCTCTTCCCTGATGAGAGTGACTATTGCATGGCTCCTGCTGGATCCAAAGAAAACACATCTGTCCTCTTCGCCCGGGCAGTTTGTAATGTGCTTTGGGATTTTCTGAGGTGAGAAGAGCATTTGTCATTGCTGTTCAACTGAGAAATGTTTTAGGAAGCAATTACCATCTGCCTATTGCCTGAAGAGTGAGAAAACCAATAAGTTCTGGTAAGGTAATGACCACAATTTCAGGTTACAGGTTTTCAATCAAACCTTCATTGAGACAAGGAAGCCATGAGAGATCATTTAACACGGCCGTAGCTCCAATTACAGCATCTCCAATGCTGGGCTGAAGCAAATGGCTGTTCTGTTTCCCTCCTGTAGCAGCATTGTCACCAAGATGATCTTTGCTCTCTCAGCTTCCCTGCAGTGAGGATCCTTTGTTCTCAGTGGTTCATGAATGGGACAGTGTTCTGTGGGACAGAAGTTTTTGCTCCTGTGATTTATCCATTCTAGGCCATTACCAGTTGCTGCAGTCTCAAGGCTCCTTCTTCAAGGACAAAGGACTTGGCCTTTGGTTTCACAAATACATTTGCTCACTGGGACTGTGTTATTATTCCATAAAACCTTTCATCCTGTTGATGAAGAGAGCATGAAGCATGTAAAGTAGACAGTAATTGATATAGGCTGAATGCTGCAGCCTGGCCTGATAGGGAACGTTCCAGCCCACTTTATTTTCAGAACTATCATCTTAAAAAACATTTATGGATGGGTGGATTTTCTTACTCTTTCTAAGACAGAGAAGCAGGTGCCTTGTACATTCCTACCCATTTGTTTTCAAATAGTTATTTGTCTTTAGATGGCTTTCTCAAAGGGATATATAAACATCCTTTGCTGAGGATGGCAGAGAAAACAAAAAAAACCCAGCATGTTTGTTTTTGCCTGGCTCATTTATTGCTTACAGTTTGTCTGTGCTTTTAGGAAGACAAGCTGAATTTAAATGCAAAGCAGCAGAGAAATCCACTAAGAGGATGATAAAAGAGTCTGAAGCCATTATGGAGAAGTGGAATAATTGATGGTAGGAATCTGAAAAGAAAGTGCATATGAGACTTAATCACATTTTGTCTTATTTTTGGGATAGCCATTTTCAATTGCAAACACTTGAGTATGCCTGGGATAGGGTACAGCCATGCAACCTCTGCTCATCAAGGGAGAAGACTTTTAGAGGCTCTGCACTGAGGGCTCAGAGCAGCCCCAGCTAGCCCAGTGCTTGCTGCTCTGCTTCTGACCTCAGAGAACTGTCCTGTGCAGAAAGCCTTGGGTCTTCTCAGAGTGGAGTGTGCTCATCTGAAATTCTTCAATGTGCTGAAAAAAAAAATTCTTGAAAAGTGAGAAAAATGTTTCTCTAAGTTTCTAATTTAGAGCCCAATGCCAGCACCAGGTGCCATCTCCAGCACTCTGGCCACTCACTATCCAGCAGTAGCCACTTACATGTTGCAGGGAAGTAATTCCTACAAGCCTGACTATAGGAACAGATGAGTGCAGTGGGAGTGTTAAAGTGAGTGTAGTTACTGCACTTTACTAGTGCAGAAGGTATGATCCTCTGACCTGAGCTCTTTAGGTGCTCCAAGGTTAATACCACTGATTTCCCTGTGGTGGAAAAGTACAATAGTACAGTATTAGAACTGTTCCAAGTGACAAAGAGCTGTTGTTCATTGCAAAACTTTATGTTGAAGGTCATAAAGCTCAAGTGAAGAAATGCTTTCTCAGGTGATCTTTCACTTTTTGCTGCTCATTTTAAATATTAAGAATCATCTTAGCCATGGTTAATAATGCTGAATGACATGCTGTTCCATCCAATGGGATAAGCTGCAAGACATTCAACCACTTGGAGTGAGCTGAAAAATAAGGGGAAAGCTGAACCAGCCAGCACTTTGCACATTCACCATATGGCAGTGAATACTTGCTCCCTTCCTTCTCAGAGGAATCACATCCGTTTTTCCATCTTGAGGGACAAAGAAATACCAGTAGAATAGTCTGCTAGTGTGGATTGGCTGAAACTGCAAAGAAAAAAAAATCATCTGAATGTCCATGTGAGAGCAAGAGCAGCTCCCATCCTGAATTTTATAGGCAGTAGAAAATGACCAGCATTTCTGCAGCAGATTACAGGGTCATGTGTCTCATTAGCATGGAGCATGCAGAAGGCAAAGTACATAGCTGCAGATACCACAGTCCTGTCTCAAAATACTTCTCCCTCCATTGCCTTTTCCTCCCTTTATTTTTATTAGCAATGGAATGTGCTTAACTGCAAATGCTGTTCCTTGCTCTATTTTTATTAACGTATGAGTTACGTATTCATTTCCATCTTGTAAAAATTACCTGTTAATTCCATTTCTAAGTCCTGCATGAGCTGGTTCTCATTTTCCCAGTTCCCTGTTGTTTCATCACAACTGCCTGACCACCTATGCACTTTGTCTCAGCTACAAGAGTTCTCCTTCTCCAGAAAGCTGCTGAGATGTTCTCTCCAGCAGCAGAGAAATGATGGTCAGTGCAGATGTCTCTTTGTGTTGAATTATTTGCAAGCCTCCCACTAATTCCAGGGAAAGCAGTATAGTGTCCAAACTGTTCCTGGGTGATTTGGGAGCTCATTTATTTCTCTGGTTGTCTCCAGTCAGTTGAAACAGGTGATTGTAGGCTTTGTGCTCCCACCTCCACACACCTTCTGCAGCTCACCCCACCCGGTCCCTGCGGGCTGTGACAGCCCAGGCCATCTGCTGAGGGGGCTGCAGCCCTCAGTAGGGACCAGAAGAGTTTTAGCAGGAACCAGGCTGGCCACCAGTGCTAGGGGATGGGCAAACAATGCAGTTGTACCAAAGCAGACTGAGGATGTATGGCCAGAAAAATGCACTTCCCACTCAAAAATGTTCTGAAGCCCAGGTATATGTCATTAAGGGGTGGTTGAATTTTTTATGGGTTGGCCAAACATGTCTCAGCCCCATAGTGACCATAAATCTTAGAGCAGGAGGCTGGGCTGGCTGTGCCCACTTGGCAAGCTACCTGCTTTCCCATAGCTGTACAATTGTTTGGTTTACAAAAGTAAATGTATTTTTATTACTAGCTGTCTATCATTGCTCTATTATTTTCCATTCAGAGCCTGCAAAATTGAGTTACTGAGCATCCCCTAAATGTACCACTCCTCACACAGCTCTAGTATCTTCTGTACTCAACCAGAACCATCAGCTCTCAAGCAGGCGTGTGCAGATGGATCCCTGGAGCATTTGTAGGACACATTTATGAGGAATTACCTATCATCTAGAAGGTTACAAAGCAGCAGCTTAAGTGTTACCTGCCTTCTGCATTTATATCAAAGTCAAGAATAAGAAACATTTCTAGCAGATGGGAAAACTCTCCAGCCACTCAAAGCTTCTCCAAGATAGATAATTTACTATCTAGCACCTCTCAGAGCAATGAGAGCTTATCCAACACTGTTTCTCCTACGTCCCCTTATTGTGTCTTCTTTATTCCATAAGGATCTCTGTAGGAGACTGTTGGGTGCTGCCAGCTGTCGGAGATCAGGTGGGTTCAATGGACAGATACCAGAGATCTCTAAAGCCAGGTCCTAGAACTTAGAGTTTATTGTATGGGGTGTGAGTACAGAGAGGTCTGCTTGGAGCTGCCAGCCACAGTTCAGAGCAGGCCCAAGAGGGAAAGAGATAAGGGCAGAGCACAGTAGATAAGAGCAGCAAGAGGGGTGAACAAAGAAGGAGAAGAGCAAGTGAGGAGTGGAAAGAGTAAGAGCAAAAAGAGTAAGAGAGGTAAGAGTAAGAGGGTAAGAGAGGAGAGGAGAAGTAAGAGATGTAAGAATAAGAGAGCGAAGTTTCTGTTACAATCACATAAATCCTTTTCTATGTTGAATATTCTAATTCCTACTAACCAATCTAGTACAGAATACAAATCCTATAGCATTTACATACAGCCTANGTACTCAACCAGAACCATCAGCTCTCAAGCAGGCGTGTGCAGATGGATCCCTGGAGCATTTGTAGGACACATTTATGAGGAATTACCTATCATCTAGAAGGTTACAAAGCAGCAGCTTAAGTGTTACCTGCCTTCTGCATTTATATCAAAGTCAAGAATAAGAAACATTTCTAGCAGATGGGAAAACTCTCCAGCCACTCAAAGCTTCTCCAAGATAGATAATTTACTATCTAGCACCTCTCAGAGCAATGAGAGCTTATCCAACACTGTTTCTCCTACATCCCCTTATTCTGTCTTCTTTATTCCATAAGGATGTCAATCAGAGTTCATCAAAACACTGAATGAGAAACTAGCTAGCGTAAGGGATTTAGACTTTTGGACCTATTCTGTGACCTATTTTTCATCTGTACACCCCTAGAATGTTGCATCCTTGGTTTTGACATCCTGTGTGTGACACATGCAGAACCTACCAGTCTCCTTACCAGTTTGTGCCCCAACCTTTCAGTCCTTGGGCTGCCTGATGCTGTGTTCAATCTGATTATCTGCTGTTCTCTGTGCAGGACTGTCCCACACAAGGCAGAAAAATGGCACAATCTCTCTCTTACCTGCAGGACAGTGTTGGGAAGGTGACAGTCTTACGACTCATTAGGATCCCCAACATAAACCTCACCAGGAGCTTCACACATCTCAACAAATTTACTCTTCTGTCTCCAATACTCCTTTTTTATGCTATTCTGGCAGAGAGTGAAAATACAAGCTTAGCTTTCTTTGGCTTTGGCTGATTTTGGAGATTCAATCTGGCTGCTGATCTGAAATGTCCTTTGGTGTGGAAGACATAGCAGCTGTGAGTAGAGAAAATTTTGTAACAAGATGAGTGATTTTCTGGTGTTTCAAGGGACTCCTCTAGACGGAAAGGGTGCTTGTGGCTCCTGAGGCAGGACGTGCACATTGCACACTACTGTGGCTCACTCTGAGCTGGTTTCAATCCACACCTGCACTTCTTGTTTGTTAGCTTCTTCCAGCTGCAAAGAAGTCCTCTGCGGGAATTATTAAAAGTAATTGATTTTTGGGAAACTGTAAAAGGCCTCAGAAACAGAAGAGAAAAGACAATTTAGAATTGAGCTAAAGCTGCAAGCTTGTCAGGAGGATAAGTTACTTTAGATATAGAGAGCAAGGACCAGGAAATAACAGCTAGTGTTTGGAGCTTTGCTAGCTCAAAACTTCAGACTGCAGAAAAATATATCTAGCAAGATGTTAGAATTATATAAACTTAATAATGAAGTCCTGTGTATTGTACTCAGAGCCTTACAAGCAGTATGCAGGAACACATGTGCTTTTAGTGGGTGGTTAAAACAACTGTCTGTAAAGCTTCTACTTCTGCTATGGGCCTAAAGTTTTTAAAGTTTATTGTAACAAGGAAGTATTCAGTTGTTGTGGGAGATGTTGTGGGAACTTTTGACATCTTTTTACATGAACTTTTGACATGTCTCAATCATGTTATGAGACTGTGGCCTTAGTAAAATAGCTCGAGATGCATCCTCCCTTCAGCTCCATCCTATTCGTGAACTGTACATAGAAAAAATATTAACCAATGCATCCTCCAGGTGTAAATCACTTGTCTGGCTTTCTGTGAACAAAGCTAAATTCTTTTGGGGGATTTTCCATCCAGCAATCTAAAAGCTTGGCACAAATTTGGAAGTACAGACGAATATCTTGAATTGCAACTCTCTAACAACCTTTTCCAAAACTCAGAGGTTGAATTTGCCCTGAGCTTTAGAAAAAATACAGGCAAAAGCTTGTTATGTGTAAACCAACATAAAAAAAGAAAGAAAAGCTGACATTTCAGCTTCATGTTCTACAAACAGTTCAGCGCTGGTTTGGTGGCTCCACTCAAACACCACTGTTGCCTCTTCCTTTTCTACCTGGAGTGCTTAGAGACTACACATTCAGAGGTTTTTTTGGGTAAATTTATGAAGAACAAGTGCTATGGAAATCTTACCTCACAATTTTGATTTGGTTTTTCTCTTTAAATTAATCAAACAGTTAAAACAAACCATGTACGTATTTGCAGCTCCAAAGTTAAACATATTTTAGAGATGATGGTATTCACAGGAAGCAAAACTTACAGGAAATATATGAAGTCTCTCCACATGTAACCTTTATTTTTTCCCTCATGTCATGAAGTCACTGATTCTTTAGCATTTCCCAAATGTATCCAGAGTAAAAGCAGTGCCTTGCAGTGGGTTTGACACTACTTTCGCCATGGTCAAAGTGAAAGCTCCCATTGTCAGCAGCAAAGTCCTGGAGGGAATGTGCCAGCCAGGAGAGATTAAACATTCTTTGTACTGTACAACAAAAACTGTTGTAAGATAGATTACAATAAAAGCTTTCCAAAGTGGCAGCATTGGGTTCCTTCTCCTTTTTTCCTCCATTTAAGCTGATATCGAAAGAAATAACAATTCAGAAAAGTTCATGGTCGTTCAGTGTTCAGGGTAAAATGTACATTCCTTTTCCAGGGCCTGAGAGTGACCTTTGCAGTCCCTGGGGCTGAGTCGTGGAGCTGAGTCTCTGGCAGAAGGTTGTGCTGCTGCTGTGAAAATGGGGAAAATTACCTTTAGCATACCCTGAGGTTGTTTTGAGTTTGGACAGGTTTATGTCAAACTTCCTAGTCTCTTCAGAAGGTAATTTTATTAATGTCACAGCAATCTGATAGGGGTGACACTAATTCCAAAGAGTGTCTATTTATTTGTGGCTTTTATTCAGTTTTTTTTATAGTATGCCTAGTTCAAAGTCAGAACCCTGAGAAATAGAAATAATCCCAAATACACTCATTTCAATTTGAAAACCTTTCAGGCACCTCCAAGTAGCTAGAATTAGGCAAAGCCCTGCTGAGATCTTGTAAATCCTGTCCTGTCAGTGTGTAAGACCTTGTTTTCCTGGGGCAGAGCAGAGAGCTGGGATCCCAGCCTCTGCTGAGAGCATTCAGAATGGTGCAGAAGTGCAGAAATGAGTGGCACAGGCCACTTACTCTTTTTCTCCTCAGTCATCTTACAGAAATTAAAAATTTACTTTTGTTTATCTGGGGAATTCAAAGTGAAAGTCAAAAAATGAAAACTGAAACAGTCTTCTGCCCTGCTGAAATTAAATACATGACCTACAATTCCCAGCCATCACCAGCACACCTCAGAGCAATGCTCTGTGCTTGTCCAATTAGAAAAGAATGGGCCAACAAACAAGATCTCATGAAGCTGCCAGACCAGGAAATATTTGATCTGAATTTTCTCCATATAAAACCATTCTAAGTGATATGAAGGCATCCCTTTATTTGTGGTAACTGCATTTTCTGTGAGCAAATCATCCTGATAAAAATTTCCCAGCTATCTTTTTCAGGAATAATTGGGTCATGATAATGCAGTGCCTTGAAGAGAGCCTGGAAAGGCTAGGCATGCTTGCTTTGAAAAGATTAGCCATGCTTGTTTGGGAAAGGAGGGGAGAAGGATAAAAACAATGACTGATTTATCTAAGCATTTAAGAAATCTTTAATAGTGATTTTTTATATGGGTGGACAGATATTCCTTATTAAATTCAAAATCACAAAAGGAAAAGCAAATTTTATAACGTTTGACACTATTCTTTGATCAGCAAGACAAGACAGAAGTGACAAAGGTGGCACTGAACTTCTGTTAATCTGGAGCACAAATATTCCCTAATAGAAAGAAGTGCTGAAACAAATCTCTATGTGCAAATGCCATAAAGACACAAAATGCCCCAAAGCTGTGGGCTTCTTGTACTTTTTTTTTTTTTTCAGATGGCTGAGCACTAACAAGCCCAGGCCCCACGTAAAGGCACCCTTTTCACAGACAGGGCAGGGGAGAGGCCATCTGTTGTATCTTCTGCTGGGAAGAAATCCCTAATGATCCTGATGTTTCTTCAGCCTTTCTGTTAACAAGGCTGAAACACACATCTGAGCCCTTCACTGTTCCCATTTGAATCACCACCTTCCATTTGCCTGGTGTCATCGGAATTGTGGTTATTAACTCTTGCATGAATATACAAACATCAAGGATGCTTGAAAGGACAGGTTGTTTACTCCCTTCTTCCTACTAGGGACAAATCTACCCCTTAGATTTTTATGTTTTCATTGAGCCCACCACTATTTGTGGGTGCTTGTAGATTTTTTCTTTTCTTGTTACCCTCCACCATTATTGCCAACCTTGAAACTAGAGCAGCAATACACAAATATTTCCTTTACTTCACTCAGAGCACTTCAGGTTTGATCATCAGCTCAAGTGGCATCACCTTATGATCAAGGAGGTCAAAATTACCTTCCAGAGCCATGAATTTATCAGGCAGCACCTGGCTGTGGTGAGGTGCATCCCAGGTGAGGTGGGGGCCAGACTCTGAAGGAAGGGGAAGGGCCACATGAGCAGGACTGAATTCCTGTGGGGTTATAAGGAAGGCAACAGAGCAGGCAGCTGTTGCAGTGGACTGCAGAAAGAGTTCTTCCTGAGAGGTGCTGGGGAGCTGTCACTGTGGAAGGTTCTCTAGTGTATTTAAGGAAGGGTGGTTGATGGAAGCTTAGCTCCAGGCCATGTGCTCAGGTGTGAGCACTCCCCCAGGCTGGCTGGGAGAAACAAACCATCCTCTAGATGGGCTCTGGGGCGTTTGTTTCTGACCTGTTGCCTTCTTGTTGTCATCCTTTGCTGCTAATTACTCTCTTCGTGCTTCTGGGAGCTGCTGAGTGGGCTTGGCAGAGGCGCCAGACTCAATATTCGTGCTTTATATATTATGTGGTTCCAGCCACGGCAGGGGGAACTTTGCAGAAGAAAACTTTTTGATCCTTTTTCCCCCCTGAATATCACTTTAATGGTTTATGAATGATTGGGAAAAGAATTTGTGTTTGAACTTTTCTATCGTTGCCTCCCTGTGAATGAATCCAAGCTGCACCCCTGCTGGACAGCTGCCAAAGCATGTATCTGTTTCTCACTGGAGCTCTGGCTGTGTTTCCTTTTTAATATTCTGGTGAAGCAAATAACATTTGCTATTCTCTTTCAATGCAGCAAAGTGTATCAGCAATGTGGTTTTGCAGGTTTTCCTGGATGGTGCAAAGTGCCTGGTTGTGTGGGGAGTTGGTGTGGGTTTGGGATGGGATCCCTGTCATATTTTTAAAACACCTCCCTGTAAATCTTTGCATTAAACATTTGTGGTGTCCTGCTGGGTCTCTGCTGGAGGGTGATTTTGGCAAGGTTTGCCTTTGAAGGCTGTGATGGGTCATGGAGTGTTCCTGTGTGTGTGAGCTGAGTTCATCTGACTGAACAGTAAATGGCCAAAAGCAGTGGTCACTTTGGACTGCCTGTCTTTTCCCTGTGGTCTGGTTCAGCTTTGCTCCCATCTGAAGAACCAGCCCAAATTTAGTGCAAAAATAGTGTGGGGGAGGAGCTGGGTCATAGCAAGGCTGCAGTGAAGAAAGCACAGAAAACTGTAGCTTAACTGAAGTGGATTCAGCTCTAATACATGGAAGACCAAGGAGGATTTTTTTCACCTCTGCCTGTCAGCCTTTGGAGAGTGTGGGCACTTGGCATGTGATGGAGAGGGAGCAAGTGGAGACTCCAGGCTGGCTGGAGGACTGGCAGCCCTCTCTCCTGTGGCCTTCTGCTTGCACTGGTGCAGGCTGGCTGGCCTTCCTCCAGTGAGGCCCTGCTCTGCTCTTCCTCTGAATCAGTCTGGACATGTGTGAGCGCCATCAGCACCACAGGGAAGGGCCTCACGACTTCTCCTGAGCAAACCTTTTATGTATTTTAATAGGTATTTACTTTTCATGTGCTGTTTTGGCTGAACTAAATGGTATCAATATGCAGATTTCTAGAAAGAAGCTTGCTTTTCTGAGTAGCTCTCTTCTGCCAGCATTGCTGGAAATCCCTGGTTCCATGTTGTGAGCTTTCTCCCATTGCACAGCCCTCACTACTTGCCATGATTTGTCTCAGAGCCTGCAGTGAAATGTGGCACACTGAGGGGCTGGTGTTCCTACATTGCTGTGTAGTGTTTCTTTTGGATATATGAGGATTTTACTATAAATATGGGTATAGGATATATTTGTGAAAACATAATTAGAGAATGCCCAGTTCCAGGCACAGTTGCTATTGATTCTCTGAAAATCTTTAAAGATTTATGACCACTCCATTTAACTCTTTCAAACTTCTGTCTTGTGTTGCCCCTCTCTTCTCTCATGACAGAGTAATGAACTCCCAAGCCATGTAGGCTTGGTGTTCGGGTGCAGCAGTGTCCAGAGGATGGGAAATTTGTGAGTAGATGAGAGAGCTCTGTGTAACACTTCTTTCAGTGAGCTCTGGAATATTTAATAGCTGTGCCTTTTATGGCAGCCCCTTACTTTTCTCAAGGGCCACATCCAGAAGGGCTTTCTGTGGATGGAGCTATTATTCCTATGCTCCCACGTGGAGAACATCATTCCCTGGAGAATTGCTGTCCAGATTCAGGAGGTCTGGTTGTATTTACAAATGTACCAGCTTTTCCAGTCTCCCCAGTCACAAACTCACTTTGACAGGCTCTATCACCACTCAGACCACCCAATGGATCAAGTTTTGCTCTCTGGTGTTTTCCCCAGGAAAGGCATTTTCTTTGGCCAGTCAGCAAATGGTGCTGTTATGATGGATGGAGGCAAAAGTGAAGCAGCCCTTGTGAGCTGACCCTTGCTCAGTGACAGAGCAGCCAAGCAAAGCCACCATAAGTGCAGGGGCTCACAGCAGCACAATCCAGCCCTGCTGGCAGATAACGTGTCCTCCAGATCACCCAGATAGCCTTGGAAGTGACTTTACTGAGGATCAGATCTCTCACTGTTCCTGAAGTTAGCTTGATACTTTTTTATCACACTTGCCTGTGAATAATGATTTCCATAAATTAGCCTCGAGGGTGTTTTGGTCTTATTTATCATGAAATGTGTTATTGCCTGCTTGGTGAAATCTTTTGTGGCACTAGTATGACAACAAATGCAGCACTTCTGATGGAAAACTGTATGAATGCTCTTGTGTTGTCATTGAATCTTTAAACTGAATAAGGTGAGGTTTTTTTAAATGACTGCATCAAAAGAAATGTTGATAAACATGTTTGTTTTGGGGGACAGCTCAGTTTGGTTGAGCTGGACTCCTTGGGTGGCTCTGTGTCACGAGTGTTGTGAAATTGCTCCAAACACCCAGAGCTGCTGTTACAGCAGAGCCTCTGCAATGGGCACAGACCGAAATTAGGGCTCTGCTCTCCTGTAGCTGCTGAAAATCATTACCATTTATTGCTCCTCCATTAATATTTTTAGTGGGAAAGCCAAATTCAGCTCCCTCTCCTGCTTAATTGCTGCCTGTGGGTGCCCTGTGGGCTGGGGGATGTGTCTGGGGCTCTGCTCCAGTGACAGGATCTGCTGTCACCTCCCCACATCACCTTAAATGGGCTTTGTCCCACGGGGCTGGGGTGGTGAGAGGTAGGTGTGTCATCTTTTATGTAATTAAGATAAGACTGTAAGTATTTAAGTATTGGCTTTAATGAGGAGAAAAATCCATTTGCTTAAATACCTTAGGTGGTTTTCCCCTTCAAATATTTAAGGACAGTAGATGATGCCTTTGATTTTAATGAGACTGGATAACTTGGTGAGCCTTTGGAGAGCACTTAGTTTTCAGGAATAATTTCTTATCTCTGGTGCCAGCAGTGATAGCATAGCAGTGGCTCCTCCAGAGATCCAGGTCTTTAAATAAGAGTATTGATGAACTTCATCAATAAAGTGTGAGTGTGTGAAGTAAGAGCTTAGGCTAGAACAGTTTCATGATTTTCATTCTCTGTCTCTAATTTACTTTGAATTTGCCCTCAGCTATGTTCTCTGCAATAAATAAGTTCAAATAAACTAAATGATTAGGCGATTAATACACAAAGACTGCTGTATATAAACTAGAATGATATTGATACTGTGCTGAGATAATGCTGGCTTGGAATATGGGTGCCATATTTACAACTGTATCTAAGAAAGATGTAGCACAAAGGTGCCTAACACAAGATCAAAGGCAGGAGCTTATCTTTGACTTCTCATATTAAACATATTTCTCAATTCTCAAATTTATTTTTCAATAGAGAAAATTTTCCTTTACCGATTTTCTTAAATTATTCAGCAGATGTGGGCACCCAAGATAATCTCACTCATCCAAATCATGTTTCATGCAGTGAATACACTGCTAGGACTAGTCCTTTTTGCAGCAAGACACTAGCAATACAGAATCCTGTCTTTACTCATTACAAT
Source organism: Polioptila caerulea (assembly GCA_013397295.1). Classification (NCBI taxonomy): domain Eukaryota; kingdom Metazoa; phylum Chordata; class Aves; order Passeriformes; family Certhiidae; genus Polioptila; species Polioptila caerulea. Next base: position 368,184 of record VYXF01000190.1, read on the forward strand.
TGTGTTTTTGACTCCTTCAAGATTTTCTGTAAGTACACCAATGTCTTCAGCCTCAGTCAGTACTGATAGAAAACTCTAAAGAATTCAGATGAAATGACCTTTTATGAGGGATGTAACAGAATATGAGAAGGCTACATGTCACTCAGAGCCATCATACATCCCACAGAATTCAGAGCTCACTGTGGTGAATCTGGCTGAGGGGTGTAAATGAGTTCCAGCCATGAGATTTAAGTCTGTGCAGAGTGCCAGGATTTAATGCCCCCTGAGTAGCCCACCTTCATTGCATTTGAGAGAGATCACATGTCAGAGAACATTGCCTCCTCCCCTACAGAGTGATCTGACCCGAGCCTCTCCATGAGACTGCAGTTTGGCTCTGTAAGAAAGGCAGAATAAACCAATAAATACTCTTTAATCCCTTTTACCTTAAATGTAAACTGTTCAGGTAACAATTACTGAAAATGTTATTCCTCACATTAAGATTATTCATAAAATAGACAAGAGAAATAGGAGAATGAGTACAGTACCTGTGAGCAGAACTCTCCCTGCTTCAGCCATACCTAAGACTGAACTCTTAGTTGTCTTTTGTCTTATTTTGTCAAGGAGAATTCTTAAATCATCACAGTCCTTGTCATGACAATTGAAGGATCTCTGAGACAGGAATGGCAAAATAAAATAAGCTGCACATTGTGGGAACATACTTGTATGTTTTTAATTTAGAAAGTGGATTTGACTGCTTGAAATGCTTTCACCAGATCTCCACATCACTAAGTACTAAGATAGGAGGGATTTTTTTAATCTTTAATGTCTGTTTTGTAACTTGTGTAGGTTTTGTTTCTCCCCCTCACAAATTCTTTGTACTGACAACAAGCCATCTGCAGAGTAAGCTATAAGTTCTCTAACCCAGTAGAACTGAAAAAGCACAGGCAGTGCAGTTCTTAGTGCAGGTGAATTTAGAGGCACCTGTGTCACTATCGAGTTAGAACCGACATTCTTAACTGCAGGATCATAGAACCCATCTGGAAATCCATGGCAGCAATAAACCCGGGCACCTGTGGGTGGCATTATTGGCCTGTTTTTTGTTGCTCTGCAGGACAAGAAGCAATTCCTGACCTGCAGAAGGAAGTATTGGTACAAATGGAAATGAATGATGCATATAAGTTCAGCTTCTGACAAATTTCTTTCTTTGCAACACAGGGATTTTTGGAGAGAAAGACACTGGTTGTGACTTTGTACTCCAGTTTCTGCCTGGTTATTAAAAGCTGCATGAGGGAGTATGGCAGTCTGGAGTGCTGTCAGGAAAGCTGTTTGCACTTGCAAGAAGCAGTGAAATCTCTATATTCACAAAGAATGTATCTGTGTGGCTGCAGAACCTACCTACATCTGAAATGGGTCCTGAAGGTTATGTTGTCCAAGCTGCATTCCTAGGATTGAATGCACCCAGACTATGGAAAACCACAGCACTCTCTCCTGCAGTTTGGTGTGCCCTGTCAGTCAGACCCCTCTCACCCTCCTCCCACTGTGAGGAGGAATTCTCCAGGACCTTTCCCCCCCCTCCTCCTCTTTCTCTCTGCAACCCAGACCTGGTGTCTTGTAACACCATTTGCAAGCTTAAATCCAGCTCCATCTCTCTGCTGGTGTTTCCCACTACCTGACTCACATTCAAGAGAATATCAAAGTTTTTCTGACACTTTTCCAGACTTTTGGAGCTGCCAGGTCCAGCTCCATGGAGTTGCAGATAGATTAACCTATGTTCCCACCTTGCTGCTTTACTAGACCAGCGTGGACAAAATGCTGTCTGGGGGCAGAAGCCTTGTCCCTGACCAAGACTTTCATGTGGATGCTTTCATTTGGCCAGTGTCTAAATCTTAGTGATTCCTGTTGCAAAATACTTTTCCTCCCTCACATTCATATATAAAAAGAGGGCCTGAAATGCTGCTTTGCCATATTTCAATGAGCAGAGAAATGTTTTTCTCACCTTGGTGACTGTGGTTTGCCTTCCTCATAGCTGTTGGGAAGCCTCTGGAAAGATGATTTCCTCTAGTCTATGCCCCTGACCATAAATTGACTCTGTGTTCCTTCACTGCTTCCCTCCTCCCCGTTAAGTCAGGAATAAGGGAGCTATTTCCATTTGCAGCAGTGCTCATGGCTGCTGATCCCTTCTCCTCCCCCCCATTATCCTTTTTATTACTCTTGAGTTACCAGCTCTCAACTGGACCCTGCTAAAACTCTTAGCAGTGCAGCTGCTGAATGATTAGAGATGTACCTTGGAAGGTTTCTTACACTCAGCAGGAGCTCTCTATAACCAAACTCTTCTCCCAGCCTCTTCTCCCCTTCATAAAAGTTTTCCTGTGGCATTTGGCTGTGGGTGGGCAGGCAGTGAGTGGAGGGTTCCCTGCCCAGGCAGCATGTCCTGTCAGCCAGAGTTACGGGCCCTGTCTCTTCCACAACAGGTTTTTTTCTTGTCTCCTGAGCTCTTTTTATGTTCTCTACTTATCTGACGCTTTGAAGGACAGAATTTGGGTTCGGGTCTAAGGTTTTTGGGCGCTGCAATAATACAGACAATTAACTGCAGCTCTATGTGCCTGACACTGCATAAATGACAGCTTTCACTTCACTGATGTGCCCCTTAATGCTTTGCTGTGGCCAAAGCCTGCTCTTGGCTTTGTGTACATGACCTGCCCACTTCAGTCATCGCAGGGATTGTTAGCAAGAACACTGCAGTCTTGTGGCTGTTATTTCACTAGCAAGGCAATTTATGGTGCAGTGAGATAATAGGAGTAGACGGGTTTTAGCTCTGTTTACAATGACTGCGTTTAACAGTAACTCAAAAAAGTTGGCACTGCTGACAAAAGGCATAAAAGAAAAAGAAATCATGTTTGATTGTTTGTGAAAGGGAATGTGGTTTCCTCTCTTTCATGGACATTAAACTTGGGGGAAAAAAACACATGGGTTCTCCTGCCAGAAATTAAAACTACCATTTAATTTCTTTTTTGGCAGGCCATTCTTTTTTAAAGTTGATCTCCAAATCTTGGATTTGTATTTAAGAGGGATAAGGGAGAATTCTGAAAACAGTATTAAAGGATCTAACAGGGACTATCACGAGCTTTCACCCTGATAAACTGAAAGAGATAGCAATCTCAGAAAAATTTCTCAGTTGGGACTTTTTTTTCTGTTCTTAAATGCTTAAGGCTGCATTTGACTTTATTACCAAAATAGGATGAAGTTAAATCCTAGCCCATACTCACTGAAACCTGTGATTACTTCTAGCAGCCATTAAGAGCCTTTGAAAACCTCTTAGATGAGATTTGTTCCATTGAGCTTCAGACACTTCAACTGAGGCACTGGGACTTGGAGCACACTTAACCTGTGCTCCCCTGTAGATAACAGGGTGGTTGGTTTTAGTGTGGGCTGAATTGCCCTTCAGGGATGTCTCTGCTCATTATCTCCCTTCACTGATTTTGCTCTTTAGGTGCCTGACGTTTGGTGGGATGGACGTGAAACTATAGAGTGAAATACCCAGGGCACAATATACCAGCCTGGTGCCGTTCCCAGTAGTTACACATTTAACCCATCCAGGTTTTTAAAGCAAGGAAGATTCTGCTGATATGGTCACTGCAGAGTGGGTTTGGTGTGGGGATGGATGTTCCAAGTGTTCTCATGTCCTTTTGCTCACAGGTTTGGTTCAACATTTGGAAGGAGGTGGTTGGGAACTCTCTCATGTGTTTTAATCTCCCATTTCAGGCCCTTTCTTTTAATAGCCCCATCCTCAACAATCAACACAAGCCTTGTGATTAGTTTGAGGGGAGGAAAAAGTCCACTTGCCTTGATATGATAACTTCCCTTGTTATTTTTAGGTGCTTGCACAAGGCAGTTTTGAATTCCTGTGCTAGCCCTGTGTAGGCTTTTTGATACTGTGCTGATACTTCTCTCAAATGGCCAGCAAAGAGCAGAGTCTCACACCACCCAGACTGACAGGGCCTGGAACATCTCAGGTCTGTGCTGTCTTTGGAACCTGAAATACCTCCAGCCCTGGTGGAGGTAAACAAGGGCTGCATTACAGCTTCTCCACAGTTGTTTTGAAAAATCTTTTCAGTCTTTTTTTTTTCCCTGTGTTTCAAGGTCAGAAAAAAAATAGCTCTGAAAAATAAATCAGTCTTAGACTCCAGCCTTAGGAAAGAAAGATGCTATAATAAACAAAGCTATGAAATGAAGGATTGTGAGGGGCTCAGAGGTCTGTCTCTCCTGCTATAAAACCTCCTTTATTCCTGTGGCTCCTACATGGACTCTCTACTCCTCCAATTTTCCTCATTGCTTCAGTGCTTCATAGCTTTCCTTAAGTCTCTCCCCCTTAGGCTTGGGCTCAATTTATCATTGTCCTTGCATCATCTTCACAGCAATGATTTCTCATTCTGATTTATTTAGTATTTTGCAAACCTCTGTGTTAGAACAAAAGAGTGAAGTGACTGCAAGGTGATGATAAATTGTTTTTTGTTCTTCAGGGCCCCGATTCTCATCTTGGTAAACTGACATTTCTTCATGGCAATGAATCCCTTCATTGCTGTCTTCTGTGTTCTGGATCTGCCAGAAGCAGTGACTGAGGGGTGCTGGATGAAATGATTCCACTGGAGAAAAGCCTGAGCTTTGCACAAGCTCAGGTGTGTTATACCTCTGGTTCTAGAAGAGTCCTTATCAAGCTGTTAAGATGAATCTGAATTTATTTTGTAGCATAAAGATACTACAAATGCCTTTCCTGGAACCTCCTGGGGCATAGATGTTCCTATAACAAAGCAGCAAAATAGTAATGTGATTTCACATCCCAGGTAAAACTGTGGCAAATCCCTGTGATTTATGGAAATACCATTGGCACATATACCAAGGCCCCCAGACAGAATCCATAGGGCTGTCAGGGCTCCACATCCATGGAGAGTTCTCGCTGTGCTGGCACTGCTGTGTGTTTGGTGGGGGAGATTTAATGGCTGAGAGTCTGTGGTGTTAATGACTGAATCATTTCTGCTCCAGCGCTTTATTTTATGTTATTTTATGACTTTCCAGTTGAATAGCTCCAGTACCAGTGGGGTGCAATATATCAAGCACATCAGGAATCTCTCCATTACTGCTTCTGACCTACTGAAGATGTAACTCCTCATGTTTATTGACCTTTCCAGTTAAGACCTTGCTGGTGAAAGGATATGACTGCTAAGAAGCTGTTTGATGTAAAGAGCTCAATATGCTACAGAAGACACAAGCTTTAGATTACTAATGGAAGAGCAATGTCCTCTTCCAGTACTGAAGGGAGTCACTTTTTGAGCCCACAGCGTGGTGGCTGATCCCCAGAAGAGTGTCGTTAATAAAATCCACGGAGACACTGCACCAAGGTTTCTGTGCAGGCTTTACAAGGAAATGGAGATTGAGCAGTATTGAAATCTGGTGGTGTTCATTGCTCTAAACTTTCACAGCCACTGCAGGTGCCACACAATTTTAAGATTTAATTATTTGCTGTGGCACTCACAGATGAAGGTATGATGACTTTATACATAACAGAATGGGACAAAAACCAGAGACATTATTCCAAAGTTCTGGTTTCTCAGAAGGGATAATTTCCTTGATCAAGACATTCTCAATTGCTAAAAAACAGAGTGAATTTTCATATAGTTACTTTATATCAGGTAAAGGACAGCTGGTGTAGTTGCAGTTGAATTTCAAGAACTTATCCTAAACAGATACAGCTTTTTAAAAATAAAGTAGTTTTTTAAATCCCTCTGCAAACAGTGAGGCTGCAGAGGTTTCACATTTAGTTAAAACAGGGGGAAAAAAAGTAATCCCATCTGGCAGGAGGCTGAGCACATACTGTTCATCAGAACATTTTATCCATTTCAAGAGATTGGAGTTTCACATTCTCAAGCACCTCACATCTTAAGGTCAGGAGAAGACGAATGCAATTTTTATTTTTCAGGGAGTTCTGTTAATTTATGATCTAACCTTTTCTCTTCTCTGACCTGCTGCAGTTACCAGCCAGCATTTCAGTGGATGTTTCCTTGCTAACTTGAGAAGCTACAGCAACAGCTGTAATTCCTGCACACATCACACGTCTCAGGGTATGGAGGTGTAGATATTCAGCTGAGTTTGTGCAAAGCACTGCTGCAGCTGCTTCTCAAATCCAAAACAAACCTGCAAACAAACACACAACAGTGAACCGTATGGAATATGGCTATTTTCTATCTGGCATTGTAATGTAATAGAAAGTAGTAGGAAACTTCTTCACATAAATCTAAATTTTAGTAGAGCCTGAAAATGCTTCCCACCCACCCCACCTTTTTTTTTTTTTAGCCATTTTCTGCAAGTCCTATCCCAAGGAAATCTCGAGAAAGCAAGGTATAAAAAAAATACAAGGTGAGATGCCCTTAATCCCATGAGAAATCAAATTTAGATTGAAAAAGAAAGACAAAGTTTGCAAGATATTCGGCAGAGCTAGACCAGCTCTATCCATGCACTAATAATCAAGCACAGCAGAATTCTGTGCAACTTTTTCACCCAAAGACAGTTAATAAAAGGACTGAGGGGAGTAGTCATAGGCAAACATGCTCAGTACTTTGGGACCCTTACCCACTGAAATGTGAAGGGAGAGGAGGAGTGGGAAAGTTTTGTAGAGCTGAGTCTTGGGAAACATTACTGCTCTGTGGTGGTATTTTCCTCTTGGCCATAGGACTGCACAAACTGTACCTACAGCAGCAGCAGAGAGGCTGTAACATCAGGCAGCAGTCAATGATGCCACTGCTGAGAAATCCACTCATTGCAAGATTTATTACTCTAAACAACTTGACAGAAATTTGAGTTAATGAGATACAGATACATAGAAACCAGAAGACAGACTTTTTTCTTTGTTTTTTTTGCCACTTGTCTTCTTATTAAGCCCAGGTGCTCCAAAATTCCAATTTGTGCCAGGCCAAGAGGCAGCCTTGTGTGACTGCATGTTGCAAAGGAACTCAAAGAATCCTCTGGTGCACTTCTCTTCACACAGATGGAGTGCATGTTTTGTTTTTATCTGCCCTTTATGTGTGCTCTCCACTTCATCTGTGTCTTTCAGTGGTTTAAAATGCCGGGTTCCAAAAATGGTTGAAAATTAGGAGACTGCAGTCCCAGGGATGCGATTTACCTCACCCCCAAAGAACATGAGGATCTTTGCTCTTATGTGGAACTCCTTCCAGTGCCTCTGAAGCTGTTTCTTGGGGAAATTATGATGATAAACCCTCCCTTAAACGATCTAAACTGTTTGGTGCCGCCTGTGCAATATGGGGATTCTCCTGTGTTAGTAGATAGTTTTATTGTAAGAATTGAGGGAATCTGCAGTACTGGGTGTTTGATTGGTGTATTTTGCTTCTAAAATGGGATTACATCCTACTATCCTCTCTCCTATCGCACTGCACCACTGGCAGCAGCAGGACATTCCTGGGCTCAATGCACTGCAGCTCTCAGTGTTACAAAAATGTAATCTTGTAAATCTAAATATCTTAACATTTCCTTAGCTTGTAATTGTCAGTTTGGGCATCCAATATTCTTTGGAGTGTAGACTTTGCCAGGGAGATTCATCCCACAAAATATTTGTGGTCCTAATTCCCAGAGATACAAGTTATTATCTGGAAAGTCAGCAGCCCATTGGATCAGCTCAGTTTATCAGGCAAGGTGAAGAACGGGCATGTCTCAATAAATCCAGGCTGCTTTTATTTGTTTTACATCACACAGACAGTGCCTTTTGAAGGGAAGAGTGGCTCCAGTTTTGTGAAGACAAGGCAATTTGAGTACAAAGAAATAAGAAGTGAACATTAGGCCACTCCAAAGGTAACCCAGTTTTATGGTGTTTCATATAAAATGAATATATGCATTTTTCAGCAGACAGAATCGAATCTCTCCAGGGAGATGAAAAAATTATTCCCTTTAAAAAGGGGGGAAGAAAAGGTTATTTGCACTGCCAGCTGTCCTAGCTAGCTTCTGACTGCCTAAATTTAAAATCAAATGAAATCATACAGCAACATACAGATGGGTGACAATGTGGAAGATTGAATTTGTATCTTGTAGCCTTATTATCTTTCCTTCTGCAACTATTCCTTGTACAAAAAAGTTGCCCAGCTCTCTGTATTAGCCAAGGTGTGAAGATTAGTCCTAATGCACTTTTGAGTAACTTTAATCTTGGTTTTATACACAAATTAATGTCTACTTTGAACGCAGCCTGGTTCATTGTGTTTTGTTTCTTCAGAAAAGCTGATGCATGTTTAATGTCCTTACATTAAGGGACACAAAGGCAGTCACATGTCATTTATGTGAGCTGCCCAAGAAGAACGTGCTGCCTGTCTGCATGATGTGGCTGTGGTGAAAATGCAGTGATCTTTGTGCAGGACGGGTTATGAGAAGTCAGTGTCGTCTTTAAATAATAAACCTGCATGGTTTCAGTAGAAAAAACCAAAACATGTCTTTTATTTCCATGCTGGAGGGAAATTTATTTTCAAGTGAGAGATTCAAGCTTTCCAAGGCCCATTCCCAGCAGAGATCAGAGGGTTCAGCAGTGATAATCCCAGGGCTGCTCTTCTCAGGAACTCAGTGACCTTCTCATGTAAGAGCTGGTGGCCAGGCTGGAAGCACAGCAGATATGAGCTGACTCTGCACATCTCCCCCTGATTCTCCTAGCATGGATCTCAGTATTATCATGTTAGTGCTTTATAAATGATCCTGTTCACACTATGTTGGGCTCTGTAATGGTGATCTTGGTGCTCTTTAGTATATAATTTTACTTCCTCTTAGAGATGCTGAGGGAAAGAATTTTTCCTCTTTAGAAAGTAGACACAAAACACTTCAACTTGTTTACTGCTTTCAAGGAAGACTTAAAAGTTGCCATGAACTTTTGCTGGCCCTAGATTTTCACCTTAAGGAAATAAAATTATTTTATTTTTTATTTATTTGAAATATTTTTTCCCTGTAAACAATGAGCAGTAGTAAATCTCAATCTACCCTTCTACCCTAAAATGAGGACAGCAGAAAAAAACTTGCAAATACTTGGCTATGAAGAACTTTGGAGATTTGAAGTGTGCTGGCTGAGAGCTCTGTTATGTGGTGAATAAGCAATGACTCTTCCATGATTTGATACTTTCATCTGAGACCTTGGTGTTCACAGGTGGTGCAACTTCACCTCAGGATGAGCTGGGGCTGCCAGAGTGAGGCAGGTGGGGATGTTCCTTGGCCATGGAGGTGCAGTGAGCTGGAATTAGGAGATACAGAGGGTAAAGATGATGCAATGAATAACTGATTAAATTAGTGGAGGAGTGAAGGGAGGATGTGGAAGAAGTACTGAACTTGAACTTGATATTCTGATATCAAGAATTTGGTATTTTATTCTTGGATGAGTCCTTCCTCCTTTGCTTGACTGTAGGATTTAACTAATGCTTAGAGATTAAAACTGTGATGGAAAGCGACTGTGAACAGTTATTGAGGAATGAGTACAATTTACATTTTAGAATAATTGTTTTCTTTTGCTTTTCTGTAAAAACCGGGGGAAAAAAAGTTCCTCTCCAAATCTAAGGAAAATAAGCACCCTGACCTCAGTCTACAGATTTTGTTATTCAGTATTGGGGTGGGGCTAGGCTGGCTGCACACATATTTGTCAGGCCTTTTGCTCAAGCTTCTGGATATATAAAACTCGGAGGCTTTTTTCTAACACGAGTCAAATCATTCAATCTGAAGGGAACAGCTCACTATTTTTTCAGACATAAAAACAATTCCTGATTTTGACAGAGTTGCCTATGGCAGTAGTTTTCAAAAGCAGTGGAGAAAGTACTAAAGCTGATTGTATGATCCTTCTTTTCAGAAATTCTTACCATAAATAAAAAGAACTTGCCATTTAATCAAGCCAGGTTCTTCCAAATCCCACTGGTTACACAGTTATATGGACAAAACCTCCAACCAAGAAAACCCTACTAAAAATTAATGGAATTTAGTCTGGACTTTTTAATGACAATTTTTTAACAAGTAGCATTTCTGAAATATCAAATCTTTGTCTCTCTGTAAGATTATCAGGCAAGAATGTGGCATCCTCTTTTTAAACCTGAATGAAAAGGATATATCCAGATATAAAAAGCTAAAAACATGATTTGTATTTCATATTTCATTTACTCTATGCATTTACAAAATTAGGTTGTCAGTGTCATCTATTCATCTATGAAAGCAGATGGCATTGCTATTAGGCATTTGGTGTGTCTATTAACACATTTAATTTGGTGGTATACCTCTGGGTGGAAAATCAAATTATAAAATCTTAAATTCAGATGATTATGCAATGCCATAGGGCTACTAGACACAATCTGATGAGCAATAATAAAAGGTTTTGAATTTTTCAAAGATGTCAAAAGCTGTTGCTTTTGTCAGGAAGTCAAGAAAATAATGGCAAGTCAGTTCTTAAAGGCCTTCAAACTTCTTTTAGTACTAGCTCAAACCTCTGTGTTCTGAGCATAGACACACCAAACTAAGTGTGTGCTCAACAATTTTTTTTGTTTGGGAATTCAGAAATTCATGATGCATGTGAGAAAGCTGGGTTTTATCCTCGTGCCCTGTGCATGCAGACGGTGTGGATCAAATGCAGCTGTGAATTTGTGTGCCCTTGGCAGTAAACATAAAACATTCAGAGCGTGGGGCTGTGGAGATTGTGTGTGGAACCTGGCACAAGGACCCAGATTGCCATGATCCCTCAGCAAAGGCTCACATGAAATGGGTGAAGTGTTTTAAAGTAATACTGAAATAAATGGGAAGAGGCACTGTTGGCTCCAGGTGGAAGACTTCACCAGAGTTGGTGCTGAATATTTGAGCTCCCTCGTGTTTCCCTGTTCCTCTTATGCTGTTGAGGACACAAGGGCAGGGTTAGCAGCCCAGCACAACACAACAGTATGAGCATTAAGAATAGAAATTTTGTCCACAAGTGGAGTCATCGAAAGAGAAAAAGCCCCGGAGGGGTGTTGCAGGGAAGGCCAGTGGCAATGAAAGCTCCTGGTGTGCTGGTGGGTGCTGCAGGCTGGGACCCACTGCGGTGTGCCCAGCAATGCTGGAGGAGCCATCAAAACAGCACTCAGTATTTTCCTTCTTGTATTTGGGGGTATGGAAGGTTACAGAGGGCCCTTTACAGACCTGGTGGTTAAAACTGTTAAAAGTGGAGAGTGGGTGTATGTATTTGCTGTTGTATGGCCTCTTTTGTCTGCTGCCAGCATGTGAGCACAACCGCTGAGGGGCTGCGCTCCTGCCGGGCTCGGGGCTGCTGTGACAGCCTCAGGGAGGAGAAAGTGTCCTGGTTTGACTTAATTGGACAATTTTGTAATACTGACACATGAATAAACCGATGAGAAGGGCTGATACACCTTTGTGAATGCACATTTTTAGGTGACATTCCGAAAATCTGTCTCTTCTGGTTTCCAGTGGTGTGAGGGACAGGAGGCCGGGCCCGGCTTCTTCCCATGGCCGCGCCGAGTTTCCCCCCGCCCTGCCCGGCCCTGCCCGGCCCTGCCACGCCCGGCCCTGCCCTGCCCCGTCCCTCCTGCCCAGCCCAAGGGGCCGCAGAGGGACAGAGCGAGCCCAGGCCGGCCGGGGCCCAGCAGCTGCTGCCATGAGCCCGGCCGGGCCCC
>VYXF01000190.1:381665-414423 GCA_013397295.1 Polioptila caerulea
TGTTAGTTAATAAAGTTTTATCACTTTCAAGTTTAAGCCTGCTTTGCTCTTGATTGGGAAATTTCAAATTGGTGAACCAAAATAACTACAGAAAGGAAGCTGCTTCTCTCCTCCAATTTCAGTTTTCGTAAAGTGCTTGTTCAGAAGCAGGACGATAGATGTTTGCCAAAAAAAGGAGTTAGTTTTTGGGAATTTTTCTGTGCTGTGGGAGGCAGAGCCAGGAAAGGTGGCTGAGTCTCAGCAAATCGTGCCCAGCAGTTGGTGGGATGCAACAGAGAGATGCTGAGGTGACAAGTGCTTTGCAGATTGAGTGCACTAATATGTTCTGGAAGAGATATGTGCAATACAAAGTGAATTTGATCCTCAAATAAGCCAAAATTTAAAGATGTGTCTTCAACTCTGTGGAGGAGCTATGCTAAAACTTGAGAAACAGGGAGCACAGATTGTAGAAGTGTACAAACTGTGGAAAAACACAGCACAGCAATTTTTATTTAATTGCACACTATAAAATTGACCCTTCTGTACCTGTACCCTTCTGTTCTTTACAAATCCTGTCCATCCAGTTTAAACACTGCTATCCAGCTGAGCCAGTGGCTCAGTTGAGGAGTGAATATTTTGGGTACCACGGGACTTACACTGCTCCATATATTGTTGCTACAAAGCTTTAAATGGTGAACCACTGTAATGATAAAGATTGTAAAAAACAATCAGCACAAAAAACAAGCACAGCATTCAGTTATTTACCATACTACTAGAAATATTTTTAAATGTCACTGGAACCAGCTATAAAACTTTGTGGTACTAATTTAATGGTGCAATAAAATCAGTAATATATATTTTGGGTCATAGAGAGAGAACTGAAGAGAGACAGATTTTATGCAGAATCTTTTTTAATGTCTGCTGGTCCTTGACTTGCAAATCTTCTGCTGAATTATGAAAATATGACGAGAGCACAGTGTTAACATTTACACTTTTTTATGGGACAAAGGCAGTTAGAGTAGACACTGTGTGACTGTGAATAAGGAGTTACTCTCACTGCAAAATGAACCTGCTTGTGTTGCAAATAGAAAAATACAATCTTCAAAGTTACATCTCATTTCTGACCTTGATGATCTCTACTTACATCAGAGAGAGGTGGTTGCTGTCTGAAGCCTTGGCAATGACTCTGACTTTCAGCCTATGACTCAGAACAGAGTAAACACATCCTACTGACTGCAGCCTATCTGCTCCTGATTTGCAGACCCCACCATGGCTTTATGAGAAGTCTGGCACTAAGGTGTATCTCACTTTTTACTAGTGAGCCCTTCCCCAGAACCTGGGTCCCCTCGGGGGTTGGAGGGGTTACAGGGAGAGCTCAGAGCTGTCCTGTTGTGCTGCTCTGGTGCTGTGCAAAGGAAGGGAGCACTGGGCAGCTCCCAGACCAGCTCTGGCCACCGACTTGCTTTGGGAAGGCTTTCTCAGCAGCTGAAGTCTGTTAGAGCTGATTTGCAGCATGGCTATAGTGCAAGGGAGTATGACTTCTCCCCGAGTGGAGAATTGCACATTCAGTTCGTAATAACATAAAGATCTGTTCTGAAATGTGTGAGTAGTGCCCGAGAATTCATGTCCTGTGCACTTCCCAGGACAATGGGGCACAGATCTATCTCTCAGGTAGCAAATTAGTGTATGGCAAGCTGATAGAGGATTTCTTCATTCTCATCCCATGATCTGCAGCTTGGATGACACCTTGTAATATATAGTCATAACATAACTCTGCAAATAACTCATGCTAGCTGTGGTTGTGCCTCTAGATGCTGGGTGATTTAAAGGGTAATTAGGTCTCAAATTTCAGTGGAGGAGAAATGTTGCAATAATGTCACCTTGTACCTGTAGAGCAGCTTTCATCTTGGGGGCATCCTGCTTGCTTAGAGAATGATGCTCACAAATAAATATGACTGTTGTCCTGCTGGGAACAGGCAGCCAGGCTCACAGGTAGAGGGATATGCTTTCTTCCTGTAAATGGAAGATTTAATAGTACTACTGCAGACTAATTTCTCATGTAAATATTTTGTTTAATTAATTTTGATAAATATTTAGAGCAGACAATTATTAACCTTCATAATAAAATATCTATATATTTGCTTGCTATCACAATGATTTTTTTTCCTGCTACCTATTAAAAAAGAAGATTAATGAGTGAAAGCATAGTCCATTGACTTCTGCTGAATCCTGTACTCTCAGTCAGCTGGAAAAGGATTTGTCTCAGCTGATTTTCTTTAAACAGGATTCTCTTTGTAACTGAGGAAGAAGTAGGCAGTTTTTGGGTGTTGTCCTTTTCCTTAGGTAGGCATTTGACACAGATCAGACCATGCTGGAAATGCAGCAGTTTCACTCAATTTGCCATGAAGATATTTAGTAGAAAATTAGGTGAGAAATTGAAATTAATCCCATAGTTTAATCCTACTTGATTCCTCAAAATAATCAATATACATATATTTTAAAGATGAATGCACTACTATTGGGAGTATAAATGCTATGAACACTTTAAAGACATTGAACTTTACTCCTGTGAGCAGTTCTGCAGTAGTGAATGTCATTTCATACCACTTCATTTATTTATTTTTGCACATATGAGGTCTGGTTTGTTCCAAAGCCGAGTTTCATGTGGCTCAGGTTAGAGGGATAGATATTTGTTTATACTTAGCTCTATTTCCTATACCACATTCATTCTTAGAGGTCCAGGTTCGAAGTGTTCATTCCTGGGCACATTTCAGAGCAGATAAAAAGTGCAATGGAATTTCAGAGCAGGGATGCCAATAAACCAGGGAGCAGGGCAGCAAATGAAAATGGGCTTTCAGGCTGTTGTTTCTGGACAAGGGAGCCCTCCTGGCCCCTTGGCTATCAGCCATTTCATTAGTGCCATTTAAAGGTCTGTTAAACATCCTACCCTTATCTGGGAAAGATTTTGCCTTGAAGGCCCTGATTCCCACATGATGAATTATACAATTAATTTATAATGTATTTATCAGTTAGTTTGCTTGTCTGTCCTGAAAATGAGAAAATGCTGCTGAGTGCTCTCCTTTTTATCACTGGTGCAAGAACAGCTGCTTCTTGCTAATTTCCTTGTGACACTTCAATCTTTTAAGGTGGTGGAACTTATGATGCAAGAGACATTTTTGGAAAAAAAAAATCTGCTTTTTTATTTATAGATCTACACCTCAATAAAACAATAGATTTTCCAGGGCAGGCTTCTGGACTATGGAGGTTCCAGATATCATATGTCATGGTTAGCACTACTTTTATTGCTTCAGTGGCACTACTTGAGGTGCTTTTGTCAGGATAGCTGCATTGAATTCAGCCAGAGCCTGTTGATTTGCATTAGGAAGCCCCAGTCAGTCCACCAAACAAGTTGCCCTGGTTTCAGAGTAAATGAAAATGTGGAGTTTCATACCTGCAGTACCAGTATTGAGCATAGATATTAAAAACATCCAGTTCTTTTTAGAAGAATTTTTTTCAATATTGATGATGAATCCTACTTCCCTCAGGGTAATTGCTTTTAAACAGCCCTTTGTCCTGTTGAGAAGTAACCTTGATTTTTGAAAGATTTTTTGCCAGTTTTTTTCCTCAGAAAAATCAGAACAAAACAATAAATACCATCCACTCAACATTGTCTTGGGTGAGCTAAGTGCTGTGTGCAACCTGTCTCATCATCCTTTGTGCAAGGCATGTTTCTGCATAGATTGCAGTTGACATCATCAGGAGCTGGTGTGTGTGGTGTTATACACAGAAATAAATGTCAGTTGTAGCTTTCAATTCTCTCTTCAGCTCTTCGACAATACTAAGAGTTAGGAAATCAGTTTTATTATTCAATAACCCCTAATTTAAATCAGGCTTTTGCTCTACTACTATGCTGTTCTGGAAGCTGGAGAAAACCTCCACTAGATATGAAATAAGATTCTAGGAAAGGAACTGAGAAAGAGGAGAAAAAGGCTCCCCCTCTGTGGCATCATGAAAATTTGAAGAGATTTTAGCTCTGCATTTGTCATTTGCAGTAAATTATAATGACCTCCTTCCTTATCAGTCACAAGTACGAATGGATTTGCTCTTGGCCATAAGTCCTGGCTTAGGAAGAGAACTTCTGTAGGATTTAAGAAAGCCATAAAACTGTCAGAAAGCTGTGGGAAAGCGAATTTCTGGAAGGTGAGAAAGTTTTAGTAAGCAAGGTCGGGAAAAAGAGCTAAGTGCAAATATCAAGTGCGGCCTAGAAAAATGTTTAGCAGATAGTAGAAATGTGTTTAATGTGGAACTATTGCCCGTTGTTTAAGAGCAGTACAAGACAGCATTGTTAAAAGAAAGTGTATGTGAGCTTTTAGCAATTGGCTGGAGCATTTGTCTGTAAAGCTTTTGTAAACTGTAATTGGCTGAAAACTTTTTAAGATGCACTGTAACCAGGAAATGTTCGTTGGCTGTTTTGTGGTGGCTGAAGCTCCTGGATTTTGTTCAATCAGACTGATAGGCAAAATGGAATAAAAAACTTCAAGACAGCCACGCCAGCTGTCCCATCTCGTTCGTGCTTGTAAATAGAAGAATTACATTTAGCCAATGCAAAAACCTTCTTAATTTATCCATCATGCAGTGTGCAGAATACACACTGTATGAGCTGAAAGTGCCCTTTCCCCCCCAAGAGAAATGTGTGAACTCCATATTGCAGAAGGAAAATGCAGGCACATTCCAGAACCAGTGGATATACACTGGGTCCTTTGAGTCCACGTGCCTTATATAATATAAAAAAGTGCTCAATTAACAGTTTCCCTTTGAAATAACTGCTAGAGAGGGTAACATTAGTATTATATATACTTCTTTGCTTTTATTTCTCTATTACTTGAACAGTGGATTGAAAAGTACAGAATTACAGATAACAAAGCTTGAGTTTTCTAATAAAAATGCAGCAAGTGCCTTTTTATCCAGTGGGGGACTACAGTAGCCCAGGGAGGCGGGAAGAGGCTTTGAAGGTGAAAATACAATGGAGTTGTTTTAACTTTTCGTCTTTAACCTTGGCAGGAGGTGTTGGCTTTGGAATCTTTTGAAGCACTGTGGGGCAGGCCTCATTAATTCTAGCCCCTTAATTTTCAGAATACCAAGGAAGTAGTATAAAAAAGTAAAATTAACAAAAAAGAAACATTAAAAGGATTATAAACAGATTACAGGCCAATTTCATCTTCAGAAGAGCACCTCTAATGTGTCTAAACTGGAAGCTGAAGAGGTTGATTAATGAATGTACAACCATTTCTAGATGAGTATTTATTTTAAATCCTTCAGGCTTAATTGTTATTTATGTAGAGCCAACTTAGGACACTTTGCAGGTCATTTATGTCCAAGTCTTTACACCAGAGAAAGACTGAGAGAAAAGCCTTTCAATAGGGAATAAAAAGAACTATATTTTAAATCATAAATGACTGTATTTCTGATGTGCACTCAGTGTCAAAATGGAATTGTATGTGTGCCAAAAACTGAGTTGTGACTTGAAGGATGATGGTAGAAAAAACAAATCTTTAAGAAAATTTTTCTTCCTTTCAGAGTGGTTCAGAACAATACCAAGAATAAAGAGAATAATAAAATATGCAGATATTAAAATGGGCTTTACCTGTTTCTGTTCATACTCTGGTTTGAGCCCTATTTTGATGGAATTGTGGCTCAGAATTTAGGCTGGAATTTCAGTGGAACTGTCTTTGTACTGGATAAGCTGGCATTTGTAGCATAAGGGAGCTCTTCCATCAGGAATGGTGTAAATCAGATAAGGAGCAGCTGAGAAGAGGGCTGGAATTCTCCTGCTCCAAAGTCTGCAGTGTCGATTTGAGTCAAGAGAGCAGGAGGAAACAAGTGAGGAGGAAGGCCACTACATGACTTAATTTTAGTACATGAAACACCACTGACTGTATCCAAGAGAGAGAAAGGTGCATAGCCCCTTAGCTCTTTCTGTGTACACTCCCAGTACCTGAAACATTAATTTTCTGGCAGATCAAGGGTGAAGGATGGATAGAGCTCCACTGCAATTTTTAACTGTGAATCTGTGGAAGTTTTGAATATACATATTCTAATTTTGACCTGGCTGTTTGTGGAGTATGCTTATTCCTGCCTATGTGCTCATTATTCCTAAGTCAAACAATCCAAATAAATATAATTAGCTCCTCCACTGAAGATGTGCACGTTATATCATGCAGAATTGCACTTGCCAGCTGATACCATGTGGCCAAGGGCTACAGGCTTTCTTTTACTCTTAGGGCAATTACTGACTTTCACTCTTCAAATTCTCTTGAAGGTCAAAGCTGTGGAATCTGAGCACATGTGAAATCTGAGATGCTAGTTGTAGTAACGTTAAACATATTCTGAAGTAGGACATGTGCTTTCTATATTTAGCTGTAATCTTGGCTGAGTGGCAGAGTTAATGCTCTGGTTAGAATTTGAATAAAACATGAGCCTTGTACTATGAGAACAATAATTTAACTGTAATCTGATGCATGAAGTAATGAGTGGTAATTTTCTCTGGAGATGCTGTAAGTCACAGTGTACCTTAATAAACTAGTGTGAATAGTTTGGTGAGCACATGGTGGTCTTAATGGACTTGCTCAGCCTCTTGGTGGAATCACGAGGGATGGCAGGGCTGCACTTGTCCCAGTGTCTTGCAGGAGATTTGCAGATGGAAAGAGATGCAGAGGGATGAAGCCTCCATCAGTAAATAAAATGTGCTTAGTTCAGAAAAGTAATGGAGAATATTTATTTGTATCTTTACAGAAGGGTTGTTCTCGGGAGACAAAACCATTGTGTTTGTAACAGATTCGGATTCCTTGATTGCATAAATTTTGTTTTGCCTTGGTAAAAAGTAGCGCCTTGCCTGTATTCATTTCTCATGAATTGTCCTGGCAAAAGGAAATGTAAAGCATTTGTAATGGCATACCTGCAAGGCAGGCATTGTAAGGAGAGCAGTGATAAACATCCTGTGTTTAGCTGGATGAAGTCTCATCTTTGGGTAAGGGGGAAGGATCACCCTAAATCCACAAACAGCCTCAATCTCCCCTAACAATTCATATTGATGTTTTAATGTTTTGTTAAAGGAATTAACAATTTGAATTTTGGGGAGGTGTACAATATATCCATTTATATTCTTATAGAGCCCTAAACACAAACCTTACAGCTCACATGACAGTTGCTTTATATGCAAACTAGTTGCATAAGCTTCTCTCTTAACAAGAATTTTAAATAAATTTAGTGTCTATAGTGTTTTTTTTTCTAAAATGAACTCTTGAAATTCTGGTCTCAGGTTCTTCATTCCTGCCAAATACCCAGTCCATTTGGAGATCTAACTTTGTTTTCAGGCAGCAGCGTTGCAAGGCAATGGTGGAAGTCTCTACCAGCTCGGAATTGTCCCAAAGACAGAGAAAGGCAAGCCTGAAGATCCAAAGAGAAATTAACCTCTACAGTTAGGTCAATACATGCAGTTATTGCTAAGATCTGCCTGGGTATAAGCACTGAGCTCAGCTTCTTTCATGGCTCATTTTATATGGCAATGATCGAGTAAAAGTGAGCTCCCCTTTGCTGGGAGTGTAGAAAACAAGGCACCACTCTGCTTTTCTTAACTATTGGGCAAGAGAAAAAGTAGAGATTTCTCTCCAGTTGAGAGCTTCAGTCACATCTATTGTTTCTGTCTTTACACTGCAAATTGTCAAATATTTTTATTTTATTATATGCACATCATTCCTCTCAAACTTGTTATAAGATAATATAAACATGACAGAGTTTAGGCTGTGTTAGACAAATTTACCTTCAATATATTTTGATCAAATTAAATATATAGAAGTAACAGGACTTTTTATTCAATCCCAGAAAAAAAAACATGTTTTGTTTTTGCTTTTTAATAGAACTGTATAAAAGAAGGACAATTCTAAATTTGTGCTATAAGACAGTTACAACAAAAGTTAGAAGTTGAATTGTTTTCAACATCCTTTCAACAAAGAGTCTTTTGTCAGTGCAAAGGAATATTGTGATATGCAATAAAAACTAGCATTGTATTTGATTAACTGGCTTGTGTAATGTGTCAGAACCTGTGGGCTGTGATGCACGTGAAGCTGTAATTGAGAGTTTTGTTGCTTGTGTTACCCTATTGTCCTTATTGTTGGAATTTTACAATGGTTGTCTTAAGGCAGTGCTGGAGGGAACAATGAATTTCAGATCATGGAAAGCAAGGATGAAATTTGAGCAATGATGGAAACGGTGCTACCTTGGTCTTATTGATCATCTAAATAAACATAGACTGAAATTTGGTAAAGGAAGGTT
The DNA here is from genome assembly GCA_013397295.1 of Polioptila caerulea. Lineage (NCBI taxonomy): Eukaryota > Metazoa > Chordata > Aves > Passeriformes > Certhiidae > Polioptila > Polioptila caerulea. The sequence goes on from VYXF01000190.1 coordinate 389,976, forward strand.
TATTTGAAGATCTGCTTCTCTTCCTCTTTGCAGGAATAGCACAAACCAAAGCCTGAGCTGATGCAAAGCCAGATGGTCCCACTGAAGTACCCAGAATGGTGCTGGCTGAGTTCTGCTCTGAGTCACAGTGGGGATGGATTCCTCTGGTGTTCCCCAGGGCTTTAGGGCTCCAGGGGCTGCTGTGGGGTTGATGAATCCTCCAGGCTGCTCTTGGCTATTTCAGGTCACCCTGCTAGAGTTTCAGCCATTCCTCTTTCCACTTAAGTGGGCCCACAGGCTTTGGTCCAGACAGATGTCAGGACTGCAACCAAGTTACTTCATTATGACTTAAGAGAAGTAACAATCTCATTTGTTAATAGACTAGATGCAAATCTGATCTTAGGTTGGAGATGCTGGACACTGCAGCATGAGGGGATGCCTTACTCTGCATTTATTTTAAGAGTAAGATTTTAGTTTTCTCTTAGAATAGACTTCCACAGGCAAGGAAATCATTTTGGTCCTCTCTTTCTGAGCTATTCTATTCTCCTCAAAACATATGTTCCTATTTTTTTGTTTGTTTGTTTATTCTTCAGGATGGAGAAAAAAGGCATTTCAAAATGTACTGCCCTCCTGTTTTTACCAAAATCAAAATTTAAAGGAAAAAACTTGAGTGAAAGAGTTTTGTTTGGTTCAAAGTGGGATGAGAATGGCCAAAGGCTGTCTGGAGCAGATATAGAATAGACTTTATACAGGTGAAAAGGTGAAACCAAAGTTTGGTACTTTCTTCTTTCCACTATGATGACAGAAACCTCATTTTGAGAACTCATTTTGAGAAGAGGCTGATTACTTCCAAAGCCTTGGCTCCTCTATGAATTCATTAAGTGATACTTTGGCAATTTGAAATGTTCAGGAAAATGACATAAACAAAGTTGTTGAATTATTCAGTTATCTCTGGTGATGAGGGTTGTGTTCCTGATGTGCTCGAAGGAGCCCCTGGGGAGCGGGGGAAAGCTCCCAAAGCCCAGGAAAGAGGAAGGGTCATTTCCCTAGTTTAAGCTCTGAAAGGAAGTGTGACCTCAGGAAAGCAAGCACTGCTGCTCATTTTAAACTGTTTTGCAACTTAAGCTGAACCAATTTAATTACACAGTAGAAATGTGTAAATCATTATTTACGTGCTGCCACCCAAACACAACCTTTTAGGATTCCCTAATAACACCCTGTATCTTCTATATCCAGCTGCTCTAGGTACCACTTAAGAACATGTAAATCTGAATAAAGGTCGAGAGTTGGGAGAGATTAAAGAATTAATCCATTAAACTAAGGAAAAAGCTATTTTCCTAGTAGAATAGCTTCACTGGAATAGATACCTTTTCTTTGTAATAGCTACATAATCAGTTCCTAGAAAAAGTTAGGAAGAGCTGAAAAAACATCTCTGTCTCTTGCTGATGTCCAGATCAGTGTGGGGCCACCTCAGTGGTCAGTATGACTTTCCTGTGAGAGAGACTTTGAATGTCCCTCCCAGTTACAGTCAGTAGGTTGTATATTAGATTTAATTAGTGTCCTGCTTAAATGAGAAATGTTACTGAGCAGACCTAGAGAAATAATTCAGTTTCTTAGAACGGCGTGGATTTCCTCTGGGACTGAGTAAATTGGCCATATGCAATCAAAGCTTGTGGAGCCGAGCCAAACTACTGCAGCTGAGCTTTCTGTGGACGGTGCTCTCTGAATTTCTGAGCAGTGATGTTACTCGAAATTCCACCTTGTTCTACCCAAGGCAGGAATACATCCCTTGGTTTGTGCTTTGAGCCCCGTCTGTACCTGCCATGACGCTGAGCCTCCAGCCCTGTTGGGATGCAGGGCAGCACAGTGCTCCTGACCCCACCGCCCCTGAAGGGCCCACAGGGACCCCTGGCAGCTCCTCTGGGTGGGAGCAGTGACCTGGGCTGAGCAGCACAGCTCTCACACATCCTCAGCAGAACATCCAGAACAGCTGCCTCTGGGTCCTGCTGCCTGTTCCTGGAGTGTTTCCTGAGGCAAAGGATCCTAGTGGGAGTTAGATGAAGCTGGCTGGGCAGTGTTTAATGCACAGGGAGGCATTGCCAGAAGAGGTTTCCTTCCTGGGAATTACTAGCACACAGCTTATGAATTCTCTGGTGCAGCATGGCAGCCATATGGGCTTGGGAGGGGTGAAGGCAACGAGACTTCTTCAGCTTTACTTGCCTTTTTCTCTTCCATGGGAACAATGAATTAAATCTGTGGAGAACAGTTAGGAAGAGCTCATACCCTGAATCCAAACAGCAGCACCTGCCTCTCTTTGTGTTTGAAAACATGGAGACTCAAGAGAATTTTAGCAACTCAAGTTACTTCTCCTATTTCTCTACACGGGAGAGAACTCCTCATCTTTTTTTCTATTGTCCTTTCCAGAGTGTATTGTCAGGGAGGTTTATTTAGCAAAGCCATTGACAAATATGCATATCTATTAACTGCCACATCATGTTAAGTCTCAGCTGGTCTGTTTTCCTCTGTCAAACCTAATTACAGTCCAGGAGACAATGTAACATGATACAAGTGACAAAAAATGACAGAACATGTCAAAACAAAATGTGTCAGCCTGGAATATCCAGAAGGCAGTTCCTGAAGCAAAGGAGTGATCCCACTCATCCCCCAGCTCCTCTCTCAGCTTCCTCTCCTACACAGATGAGTTCACAGTCCTCAGATTGACTCACAACGTCTGAAAATTGAAATTGTTTTGTTTCGTGAATGCCTGTCAAATCAGAAGTCACATCCTGTGTATCCTAAATGTCCTTTTATTTTTTGTATATTATTGTTCTATAGGGAAATTCCTGCAGACTTGTTTACATCTGGCCTTGTTTCTGGCTCCTCATTCTTGTGTTGCTCAGAGCTCTCTCCATCAAACCATCTCTTTCCGTCAGACATCACATCTGCTCTCCTTGCTCTTGATCAGCATTAATGAAACGCCCACCACTATTTCATTCCTTTGGGATTCATTTTTCTTGTCCATGCAGTAAATAATTTAGAATCTTAAAACAGAATCATTTGCATTGGTTTTTGTTGCTACTCTACTGAAGCTTCTGTCATAAGCTGGAGGTTAGTGCCATGTCTTCACAAAGCAGTGCAATCTGTGTAAGTGTTGGGACTAGTATCAGAACTTTGCTGCTAAATATATTTGAGGGAGAGAAAGATTTTCTTCAATCATGTCAATGATGTCCTCATGATCAAGAAATATGTGAAACAGGCAGATTCGCCGACAGTGAATCTCTCTCTAAGTCACTTTTGGACTAATTTTGAAAATTCACATTGTTGTGTGAACAGCAATTGAATTTCTTATATAGATCAGCCTCCACTGAAATTTTGATTATGAGATGCTGTATTTTAGAATGACTTCAGGAATTTGTATTTGTTTGAGTAGGTGTCATGGATATTCATATGGATTTCACTTCAGAAAACCAGAGGTATACCCTCAAAATAATTCACTGTTAGCCAAAATATGTGCCTGTTCATGACTGAAAGTTCAAGGCTGAATCCTTTTCTAGAGGGAGGCTTTGTTTCAACACTCGTTACTGATTGGCTGAAGCTTTCCAAATTATATTCTTTGAGTTGAGTTGTGCAGGAGTAAAAGCTCTTACAATATGATTATATCATGTCTGATTGTGAAAATTCTCGTCTTGGTTGTTCTCAGTGATTTTGGTGGTTTTCTTTCTGTTATCCTTTGATGTTTGAAATATCTGCAGTGCTAAATGAGGAAATTTTGATTTTTCTTTTCTTTTTGGTTTTGGAATGAACCAGACTGACCTTTTTCATTTCAATCCATTAATTGCCTGTATTTTATGTCCTCACTGTCATAAAAACTGCTGAAGTCTTATCATTTTTCTGGTTATGCACTATTGACCCATTCTGGGTATATAATTTTTATATCTTTTTCTTTGTATCTTTTATGTCTTAATTTCACTCCCACAGAACATAAGTGTTCACAGCATTGTCCATAGTCTCTTGTATATCTGGGAACAAGCTTTTTCTTTCATTAATTCCTTTTTTTTTCCTTCTTCACAACTCACCAACAGTTGATAAAATATCATTTTTCTTATGTGAAGATTCAGGAATTAATTTGTCTCTCTCCCAGAAGATTGAAGAAATCATTAAGTTCTTGACGTCAATGTAATTCACTTTTATTTTCCTTGAAGCAAAGGGAGAAAGACTGAAGGAAATAAACCAATGTGGTCATATTTTGCAGTGCACATGCCTAATCAAAAACTCATGAACTGTATGTGATAATCTGGGGAATCTTTTTAGTACTTTGAAATCCTTCCCGTGGTGTCATGTCTCTAATTCCAGTGTAAATCTAACTTTGAGGTCGGCCCTGCTTGAAGGATAGGGCTGGGCCAGATGCCCTCTAAAGGTCTTAGCCTAAAATATTTAATGATTCTTATGTTTGTTTTAAGATATTCTACAGCATATTAATGTAGAATATTTTTGTGCCCATCACAGACCTGCTGATCCCAAGGTTGCTGCTTTGGCAGCTGCTCAGCACAGAGGGTTCAGAGCTTGTTTTGGGTTATGTCATTAGGCTTGACATCTGCATCACCTCAGGCCAATACGAGTGAACAAACACTAAAAAACCAGTGGTCTACTCCCTCACTGAGAGCAACAGTTTGTGGAATTATCTCAAAGAGGGACACAGTGAACACAGGAGAGAAAATGTTGTGCATCTGGGATGCATCTTCTCTGCAACATTCCGTATTAGTGCTCCATTTTCAGGGCTCATGTGGAGCATGAGGGAGGGAAAATCAGCTGCATTCCTTTCTTGAAAGAATAGCTATGATTTCAGGGGAATATACAATGCAGTTGTATGAATCTGTGAGCATCCAGACACTGCAGAGGTCAAAGCACCCACTGCAGTCAGCTACACCATAAAAATGGTTCCTCTCTGTCGTTTTTGTGTTTACCAGACTGACTTACATCCTTTTTACATTGCATTTTCTCCTCTTCTCTCCACTTTTCATTTATTCTAAAATACTTTGTCAGACCTAGGAACTGTATAAATGTAGGGAGCATGTGGGTTCATAAACCCTAATTTCTGTAACTTCCTTGGAATGGAATGAATGTATAAATGAGTATTTTGATAGCTTTTAGACAATGAATATCATTATCAGTGAAATCATGATTATTTCTAAGCGCTATCTTTATCCTTTTCAGTCTCCCAGTATTTGTTGTGGTTCATCCCTATGCCCCTCTTTGAGTAAGAGGGTACATACATATACATGTCTCATGTACAGACAGTGCCCCAGACCACTTCCTGTGAAAGCAATCAGAAATCCAAAAGTTTTTGGAGTTAGCTTTCTTTGTCAGTGTAAAAGAAAACAGACTAAGAATATTCACCACTTTCACTGATTTTTAATTACTACCATTAACAAAATTTTGGTGGCACTTCATTAACAGAAGTTGAAATGCCATGTTTAATATACTTAATAGAGATAAAAATTTAGCAACATTATCAACCTGTTGGTGAGTTAGGGCCAGGCAGATTGTGCAGTCACATCAGAGGAAACAGAGATTGTTAACAGAAAAGGGCTGAGGATTTCAAGGACATTCAAAGCTTTACAAGGTGTAATTCACTGTAAGAATGTGATTGCCTCATCTTTGGTTTCAGCTATTTTCTTTTGAGAATGATTTTACTGCCCATGGTATTCCTGTGCTTCTTTCCAAAGACCCAGCCCAATTTTCCACCAGTTTAGATTCTGTTCCAGACCTCCACTTCATCCATTAGTAAGGTCTTGACATTTCCCCAAGGAGAATTTTTGGGATTTTTTTTTCCCCCCATAGAGTGACATTCTCTTCACAGGCAACCTTGTTCTTGTCTTGGAAGGCTATGATGATATCCCTGGTTTTTTCCCGTAATGACTTGGTATTTTCTCTCCCAATCTCTGTCCATTACCTAAGGCTCTGTTTTTCTTCCAAAAATATTCTTGCTTTCTCTTGTAAATCTGTGATTATCTGGCTTGTCATATTCCTGAAATAAACTATTAGCTTGTAGCTGAAGAAGAGAGATGATCCCAGAAACTGGGAAACCCTGAAGTATCACCTTGAAAGTGCCATTACCAAAGGCCAGTTTGTGATGTGAAGAAAGAGCCTAAAATGACAGTTATGAAACTCCCTTAAAAGACAGAGCCATAATCCCATTAATGACATTGCAAGCTAGAAAAGAATTAAATAAGTCTATCAAATAAGTTTTTCAAATTTTTTTTAATTACAACCGCTATAGGAATCAATAAGAAATATAGTGCTAGTTTTTAATTGATGAAATCTAATAAGGACTGTAAAAATATAAAGTAGACAAATAATTGGAATTGTGTATTCATTTTCTGTCCTTTGAAAAAGCACCTGCTATGAATTTAAAGCTTAATTTTTCTCAGAGTGGGAAAAAATAAAGAATTTTGAAGGACAGCTTTGATGTAAGTTTTCCACAGTGCCTTGCTATTAATCCTACATCAAGTCTTAGAGTGAGATGTAATGATAGTTTTCTTTAGCAACAGAAAATAGTTTGCTTTTTCAGTGGGTTTGTTGTCATGGTTGCCTCCATGATGTGAAACGTAGAACTTATAAAGGGAATCAGAAGTACTTCAGGCAGACTTCCATGATGTCAGTATTTATGCAGCAACCTTTACATAAAGAATAAACTTCTACTTAAATAGGATTTAGGGCTTGATGTAAGCATTGCTGGTTGAAAATCTTTATAGTTTATCGTAAATGGGCCTGATTAGAGAATGGTGGTGTTTGTACCCTTCAGATGTGTGGGTATCCACAGCTGGGATGGCATCTGAAGAAAATGAAACCCACTTGCAACAAACAAACAAACCTGCCAGGATGCCTCAGATATTTCTGCTCCACAAGCTGTCAGTAGAAAGGCTGAGAAAGTGTTCTTTGCTTTTCATTCCCTTTCTATGCACTGTGAGCTAGAGCTGATCCTCTAAACAATTTTTGGAAGCGGTGGTGGAAAGAGAAAAGAAAGCAAAGATAACCAAGCCAGTCCTTTAAGAGGTGCAGGCTGCAAAAATTAGAAAGTAGATATTGTCCTTTAGAAGTACACTTTCTCTTGGCTCTGTATTTTCAGGTTTTGCTCTCCTGATTTAGATTCAGTTTTTCTGTGAGTCCTACGAGTAGATTCTTGGAGTCTCTGTGACTGAAAGGTCAATAACAGAGAAAATCAGTCCTGCTTGTTTTGCTTTTAACATGCCTTGGATCCCCTAAAGTTGAAGGAGCACATCAGTCCCTCTCTTCCAGTCCCCTTCTCCTTTTTACCTTCGTGTAGATGCCAGTTTTATTCTTATGGTACTTAACTCCTCTGTATCTGATGCATGAGGTCTTCTCAGTTTTTTTTCTTTTTAAAATGAAGGAAGTTCTCCAGACTCTTAATCCAAACTCATTCTTGTGCTCCTTCACTGCCACCTCTGTGCATCCTGTATTGTAGTGACAGCACGAATGAATTTCTGGGCCATCACATGTAAGGATGCCACATCTCAGGTGGTGGTGGCAGTGTGAGATCACCGACTGTGCCTGTGGTGGCCTTGAGCACAGAGCATAGGTGTAGCTGTAGGAATGAACTGGGAAGAGTAAATGATTCTTCCTTGCAGCTATTTCTGTTTGTGTGGGCAGTGCTGGAGGATAGCCCATGTGGCCTGACTGTTTTAGGCTGGTTACTTGGGTGCTTTTCATCCTCACTGACATGGGCCTTGAAGTCCACATGCAAATTTTCCAGGGAGTTGGAGCTGGAAAGTTGAGAGAGAGGATTTCCCTGTATAATGCAGCAATACTAAGGAAGAGACACCCAACCCACAAACTGAATTGATTGCACTGCTTTTAGGATATGCAGGTAGCTGCACAACATGCCAAGAGCACTGTTATAAATACAAATTATAAAATTGCTTTTTTTGCAAATATTAAAAGGAATGCTATATGTATAAGGTAGAAAACCTTCACTGTATTAGTATAGTTTCTTTTATTTCTGCCATTAACAAAACTTAGGAATAGTAGTGTGATGTAAAAAGCTTTTTTAATTATCTCAGAGAATGGTAAGAAGATAATCAGGAGGTTCTTTACATTCTTGGATTATCCTATTTGGATGAAGAAGACGTGACAGACACCAGACCCCCAGGGAAGGAATTTATCGATCTTCTGTTATCAGAAGATCTGTAACAGACTGAAACCAAGAAAAATGAGGAGAGACAAGTTGGAGAACTCAAAGAAATGTTTTTGAATAATGCATAAGGGTATATGAATATGCAGCATGTTGGTACATTTAAAGAAGTGTGTTCTAAGTTAGGGTATGCTGTTGGCTCACTGCCAGAGACACTCTGGCCGTGTATTTTGCTTTATTGCCTTGTCCTTATTGTCTTTTATGAAATCTGTTAAGTTTTACCAAGAAAGTGAACCTTGTTTTTCACAGGCACACTTTAAGCAATGAAAACAAGATGATTATTTAATATTAAAATTATGTAGGCAATAATAATACAAACTCTTTAATTTGAAGTGTTCAGAAGAAACGTGGATTTGGAACCAATTTTGGATATGGCAAAACTGTCAAAGTTTTCCTTGGACAGAAACAGCCTGAGAGGCACAGACAACTTCAGGAATTGGAAGAGTGAAGCTACCACTGTCCTCCCTGTGTGACAACATCCCCTCCTTCTCTGACAGTGTCAGCCAGGCTCGTTCTCTTGGCACTGCCCTTCAAGAGGAGCACAGGCTCCATGTCTGCACCCTCTCTGAATGACTTTGCTCCTGATCTCAAGGCACATGGGACTGTTCATTCAACTCAGCCCCTGACAGCAGCCTCAGTAGTGACACAGACATTTCCTGTTGCTTTTTGAATGTCCTGGAGGTGGGGACCTCTCTTCCTCACCTTGTGCTGTAGAAAGCAGCAGCAGCCTCTAAATCAGATACTTGGCATAGTAATTTTTGCTCTTTCATTGTGACAGGGAGATGGGGGTAATTGCAGGTTTAAATTGCAGGTTTAAATTTTTGTTTTTATGGACTTGAAATTAGTCTGGGATTTCTTTGATATATTAACTTGGTTTTGGCCACTAGGACACAGATTTTCCTCAGCCTGCTAATGCAGAGTTATGCCATTCTGAGGAACAGTGGCCTGAAACACTGAAATTACCAAATCGCCCTCTATAGACATCTCAAATTGGACTGTAAAAGTGGCATTACTTGCTCTCCAGGTATTTCTCTTAGACACCATCTCTTTTGTTATTCTTCCCCATTGGGTCATTATCAGTTTACCTACAATACATAAAAACCATCAAGAAAATACAATGCTTCTGGGAATACATAAGGGTCTTTATAATAATAGACAGTTATATTGAATATATTTCAGAAAAGAATGAATTAAAATGCCTCCTTGCATCAGATCATCTTCTGCACCTCTTCAGTGCTGCCAGGTGGCTCCCAGGCAGGCTCTCCCAGCTCTCATAGCAGTGCATTTCCCCCATGCCCTGTATAGTCACTTAAAGCTGTGCAAATGAAAGTATAATGAAGGTTCAAAAGCTTTGTATAAGAAATTAAGGTCAATTGTCAGGGAAGGCATTCTATCATGTAAATATTGGAGAAATTTATGGGCATAGACTAAATGCATTTCAGATTTGACAACACACAGCTATTAGCAGTGGCTTTTCCTTCCCTCCATATTTTCTTTCATGGTGCAAGAATGTGCAGAATGGGCTTTTCACTGCTGGTCAGCAAAGCTTTTGATGGTCAGAAGCTATTCCAGTCCTTTGAAACACACTGTTAATAGATTGAAGCAAAGAGACTGATTTTCCAGGCAGTGTTTAAACCTTGAGGCTACACAGCAGTCTTCCTTTTTCTGCTGTTAAAGATTTTATGCATTTCTCTTTTTCTACCCTTTTGTCTTGTCTGTTCAGGTTGTTCTTTGCTGTCAAACCCTTCATTTATCAAATCCAACCCCTGTACTTGGTTATCAGTCCAGTCCTCAAAGAACCTCAATTGCAGTGGTCTGTGTTTGGTTTTCCTGTTACCTGTTCAAAGGATTTCCACCAAAACAGATGGGAGAGGCTCACCCATGAAAAGGAAATGCTGTTCTGGAATGAGTGTGGGAGACTGCACCTCTGTGGCTGTGCTCCATGTATTGTTTTAGAGCATCTGTCCCAAGTATCTAGCTGTTAGAAAGTGCTTCAACAGTTAGTAAAACATCTGCAGTAAAATCTATGAAAAGTTATCAAAATTCTTGCTGTGAGCTTGGCAACCAAATTAAACTCTGTCTAACCTGAACAGTTCACATACTCTTCTATTGCTTCTTGGCTCCTTTCCTCAGTGAGGATGCAACTAAGATACAAAAGGTGAACATGTTAAGGTCTCATCTATTCAATAATATTTCAAGTTCTTGGAAACAAAAGTAAACAACAGAGATTATTCGAAACCTTACAACTTTCCAAGCACCTCCTACATGACATAATGTTTCTTCCATCTCCCAGCAAGGCCCCTGATAATAAAGTGCTGTGTGTTAGCCAGGGGATGGTTGAGCCCTGATAACACCTTGTGCTCTGTGCTGTGACCATGCTCAGACAAGTCAAGCTCTCCCTCACATGGGTGAGCTTCACAGGCAGAGAGACCTCATTCCTACACGGAAAAAATTATGGCATTGTTCAGAATTTCTGAGCTTTCTGCATTTAACTAAGGTGCTGGTTTCTATCCTGTATGTCTTCTCTCTCAGAGCAGCAATAATGCTGCCTCACAGTCCTGCAGTACACCACAAATATTTCATGGCAAAATACTTTGTCTAGGGCTTCTCAACATGGAAACACAGTGTTCCAAAAGGCTTGCTCATAGTCATACTTTATCAGCTAGAATTATGCAATGCTATGTTAAATATTTCAGAAGAAATTAGAAGTTAATTCAGTGGCACTGATCATGTCCTTGTTCTGTTTGTGATTAAGGAGATGCTGTCAAAGTGGGTAAGTTAGAAATTAACTTAGTTTGACAAGTGTCTCATTTAGTAGCTCTTTTCTTGAATACTCTGCTCCTACTTCCTTGTCTTCCAATTCAAAACTAAGCCAAAACACCAAAGCCAGTGACAACATCTTCCTCCTTGGTTGGGTTTCCAACAGCCTTTCCCAGAAATGCAAGCTGCCTGATGGTAACACATCAGGAAAGAGGTTCACAGGCAGCAGTGTTTGCCTCTTAATTTCCCTTGACTGCTATATAGACTGCTGCCACTTGTCCTCAGATGGAGGCTGATGGCAGCAGGGCCTGCCTGGCAGGCTGTTTCCACATTCAGCTCACTGTTTCCACAGCCAGCTCCTCTGCAATGGCATCCTCTAGAGCCCTGGCTCCCATCTGGGCTGGCAGCAGTGGCTCCTGCTGCAGAGGCCAGCTCAGCATTTGGGGCAGAGTGGGTGAGGACCCAGGGAGGGGCACTAGCTGTAGATATTACTTCTGTTCCTTTTAATTCTTCAGTGTCCCCTCTTCTGGAGGGAAGTGAACAAATATATCACTGCTGGAAGCTGTGTGAGTGACTCAGCCAGGTTCATAGGAAGAACCACACTGCCCAGGAGAAGGAATTGCTCTGCTTATAATCAAAGCTACTAAAACTAGCTGGCCTTTTCATAGTCTTTCCTAAAATACAGCTGTCACAGTCTGCAACAGGAGGGGGAAAGAAAGGAAAGGTGCCTTCTCTTGGGATCATTTATAGAGCCTGATATAGAAAATGCTGAGAGGTCAGATTAAGGTGTTCATGTGGAGGGTACATGACACATTGAGACCCCGAAAGCTCACAGTCATTGGAGACAGGACATAAAAGCTGAGTGGTGTTTGTTATTCTCTCTCATGCTGGCAGTAATTGTGATGGGAATTATCAGTGACACTGAGCTGAACCTCCCTTCCTGCTGTCTTGTACACTGTAATCTTGCTCTCTGCTTAAAATGCTGCAAGGAGCCGAGGCACACATGGGAGAAGGGCAAGGAGGAAATCCTTACTCTGAGAGGGAAACTTGGAGCACCAAAGCCAGCACTGATTGTGCAGACTTCATTTTCTTTTTTTGCAAATACAGCAAAGCTTAGATTATAGCATCCTGTCTGAATTGCATTGTGTTATAAAAGCTAATAAAAGTTGAGGTAATCATACAAAGTCATGGCTGAATCTCAGGCTCCATCTTCTGCCAGAAAGAGACATTAACAGCAGTTCAAGCATGGCCATGGCTGTCCTTTTTTCCCCTCTAGACACTTGATAATACAGCCTTTGGCTTCCTGCTATTTTTCCCACTGGCAGTGATTGCTATGTAGCCAGCCAGCACCATTTTCCCCATGAGTATAAAACCTCTTTTTTCTCCCAGAGATGATAAGCTCAAGAGACGTCCTTTAAAGCAAACTAGCAGTTAAGTGTGCAATTGCTGTGCACAGCTCAGTTGGCATTTTCAGTGTCAAGGTAGCACCGAATGTTCTTAAATGGAGGTGGAGAGGGCAAGAACTTCTCTGGATTCCCAAAGACTCTTCTGCCCCCACTTGTACTGTGTACACAATAAAAACCATGAAATCCAGTAAGTGTTAAGACTATGATTTATACAGATTTGTGCCATAGCTTATTTGTGTGGAAAAATTATTTTGTTTGATGTATCCCCGTCCTGGAAATAGGCCACGGCAGAACTGTGGGGCAGTGGTGGGCTGAGGGCTGGGAGTTCTGCCCTTGCCTATTCATTTGGGAATGAACAATAATTTTTCCCAAGTAGAGTTTGTTTCACCCATGACAGTAGTTAGTGAGTGATGTTTCTGTCTTTATCTCCAACCATGAACTTTCTGATTCAATTTGCTCCCGTTGTCTCCCTGGCTGTGGGAGTCAGATTGAGCTGATTTGTGTCTCATTCCTGTCCCACTGCTGTTTCAAAGCCATGCCAAACATTCAAAGAAATGCCAAGAGCTACGGATCAACCAGAGCAAGAAGTTTCAAATAATTGCACCTTAGACTGGAAGGCAATATCTGTGTGGGCTGTGTGGAGAGGGGAATGTGTGCACAGGGAAAAGAATGAAACCAAGGGGAAATGATTGGGTTTTGTTGTGCCTTCTACTTGTCACATGTATTGCTGTGAAGAAATGGGAACAAGCTGAAGCTAAAATGTGAGATCTATTCAGCTATTTTCTAAACCAGCAACATTTTTGCACATATTTTTGCAAAATTGTGTACAGCATCTTGAGATAGATAAGATTAGAGCAATGTAGCATTGCTAATGTCATGATTAAGGGTGACTGAAGTACCTATGGTGGAGAGCCATTTTCTAGACTGGACATTACTGTTGTGCTTACATTAGTGGACTCCCCCAGAAGTTCCTATTAGGAGAAGAGAAGACTGTGCACTTGTCCTGCTAGTGTCCTCCAACCCTGATGACAGCAGAATTACTGTACTTTATGGGAAAACTTTGAAGTGAAAAACTTTAATTTTCTATTTTTCACTTCTTTGTTGCTACCACTGCAGTTTCACCTGTCTTATAAATTATGCACTGTTTGCCCTCTTGAAATTATCTGGTTTCTGAGCTTTAGGCTTTTACCTTTCCCAAGTTTTTTTCTTTCTGCACTGCTTTAGGTGACTTTGTATGGTACATGACTCTGAGTGCTATTTATGTGGGTTTGATTTATTGCCTTACTCTCTCAAATCTAGCCAATCTATTTATGTATTTTGTTTTGCTCTGAACCACATTTCCCCCGTAAGCTAGTCTGACTTGGTTTTGAAAGTCCTTTCTGAAAAAGACCTACTTCATGTGCAGACTCCAGTACTTTTTTTGAAGAGAAAAACCAACTCAGCCAAACTGATCTTTCTTACATAATTTTTCTCCTTTCACTATTTCAAATAGCATTAGAACACTGCTCCATTCTGGTGTCAAGATTTATTTCCCTGAGTTCTAAAATGTATGTGCTGAAGCAATGGATTTGCCCAAATGTTGTACAACAGATGGCCAGTGCTTGCATGGGAGAGATTGCCACAACTGCTCAAAACTGTGGGCTTTAGCTGCCCACATGAAACTGTTTAATGAGACTGCCTCTTACAATGCAGGACTTGTTAGAAAGCAGATCCTGGGTTACCCCAGGTTTTCTGAAATGGTATTGGGCTCCTGCCACTTTTTTGCTGTCCTCTTTTCCTGATGCAATTGCATTTCAAAGCTGAGGTTTGAGGACAACATCACCCATGTCTTAAGAGGATGCAATTCCACTGATTTCCATAGAGTTGTTTTCATGCAAAAAAGACTTGAAATAACACAGCTCTTTGAAAGCCAAGCTAGTGGCAGTTTTAAAAACATTTTAAAAATATCCTCTACACACTTTTATGTCTGCTTTAGAATCAACACTGAGGAGCTGCTTTTAGAGTCCAAGATTAAAGTGGAAGGAGTTATGAGCACTGTGTAAGATAATGAACCTCAGTATAAACTACCTGCCTGACACAATATGTGCCTACATGTTAATAAGGCCAATATGCAAGAACAAGCCATCTTGAGTACTTTGTTTCATTTTCTTCTGCGCTTTTTTTCGGGCTCTGTGAAAGCTCTGATGAGATCTTACCTACATCCTGGCTGCGTGAGAGTCAATTCTTCCTCCAAATTGTCGGGTTTTATCCTAGCAGGAGGTTTGACCAGAAGGCTGGAGTAAATTAATGACTAGACAAAGGTTGCATATAATTTGTGCTTCAGATCGTAGCTACATGGTTTCACAGGTCTTCGAGATTAGCTTTGTAACAGTAACAACTCTGAGTTCAGAGAAGTTCTTTATTTAAGGAGAAAAGACGATAAGAAAAAAAAAGACATTTATAAGTCCTTTGTTATTTAAATGAGCTGGAGAAACGTGGCATTTCCATTTTAACATGACTTCCTGCAGACACAGTAGGCTCTGTGCCTGCTCTGCCCGGTGTTAATGGCAGGCAGCAGCAGGATGCTGCAGAAAGGCCAGGGGACAAAGCACAGGTGGCCTGAACTCAGAGTGCTGCTCCTGAGAGCAGCTTCCTTCATCTCTCTGCCTCTGTTTCTCCTCTCAGCCTCTGTTCAGGTGATGAACTTCGAGAGAGAGTTGCCTCTTGCTCTGCAAAGACAAAGTGTGTAGTTTAGAGGGAGCCTTGGCTAAGTCTGAGCCTGCGGTTGTGCTGTGGTAGAAAATAAAATCATGGCACAAACTCTGTTGGTCTGAGTGTGCTGGCACAGCTCAGTTTGAGGACACAGGAGTGTGTATGAGCAGAGTGTGGGTTATGCTGGGTTTCACTGACATTTTATGTACCTGGAAAAATATATAAATCTTAGTGCCATGTTGTGGGCAGCGCTCATGCAGCAGTTTCATTAACTGGCTGCAGAAGCAGCCTCTTGAGCATAGAATTTGTTTCCAAGGAAATTAGAAACCTGGCCTCTAATCAAGTGGATGTTTTTTAATGCTATACTATGAGATTATTCAGTGTTGTCATATGGGTACTCTGCAGTGTTTTTCTGTAGTTATCACATCAATATTTCATTAAACTGAATGTTATTATGCAGTTTCAATTATCTGGACCTTGCTTGTGCAGAGATTTCTAACAACTGTATGCTGAAGCTAAATGTTTAATTTATATATTTATCTGCTTTATGTGAAAGAGAGGAAAGCTTCTAGTTCCAGTTCTATAGTGGAGAGCTGCTCCCAAAATATGCCAGGAAGATTACCCAAAAATTGCAGAGAAACATAAATAGAAAAAAATTAGGAAAACCAGAAGAATTAATTAGAAAATTAAAAAAAAAAAATTACTCTTGGCAGAACTCCTGATTTACCATGCTTTTATATTTTTGAATGCATTTGGAAATGCAGGTAGAGTTATGTAGCCTGATGACTCAGAATACTTCTGGGCAAAGCAACCTGCTTAAGACATAAAAAAAAGATTGAATAGGTTTTTTAATGATCCAAAAATTACTATCTGGGGTTTAAATCAGTTGAATTCTTATTGGTATTTGGCACAGCTAGCACGGTCAGATACTGCAGCAATTAGGAAGAGGAAGCAGGCAGCATGGGCAATCTACTTTCAGTTAGTTTTTTATATACACACAGCAGTCTTTTTTCATTGAACAAGTGTCTGTGATTTAGGGTAGAGTGCACATAATGCTGGATCAGGACAGGGATCAAGAGAGGAACCCAGGGATTTGTTAGATAACTTATCACCCTTTGCTGGTGGGAAAGCAGGTGCACACAAGTGGAGGGAGCAGGTAAGACCCATGATGGGACTGGCAGTGACCTCCTGCAGGAAGGCTTGGGAAGCACTTGGTGTGCACTGCCATCAACTCTCCTCACTGGAGAGGCTGCTGGAGACCTGGCTGCCTGGGCTGAGCACTAGGCAGTTCATCAGCTCAGCTCACCCTGCCTTTCATGGCAGAATTGGTGATATCCAGATGGGGAGCTTTGTCTGACCTGTCTCCAGGTAAAACCAAAGAATAGGGCCCTGAGGAGGAGGAAGAAACAATCTGAGAGCTATGGCAAGTCAGAGAGGGGCTTATTCCTGTCCTACTACCACCACTGCTGTTTCCAACACCAAGAGCGTTCCAAGGAAAAATTCAAACTAATCTTAGAGCAGAAAGCAAGCATTAGAAGTAGGTTAACTCTGAGCTTCCCTTTATCAGTTAATAACCAATCCAGGCTGTCTCCTGTTTCTTGAGTAGTGCTCAGATACACTCAGATTTCTGGCTACACTGGGAATTCCTTTCCAAAGCTCACTCAGACATTGCCTTTGCACCATGTCCAGTGATGTCTCTGTAAGTCTTGATTGAACTGTCTGCACTGAGAGAGGGTTTCTGGGAGATAGCCTTGATTTTCATTGCCATTTTAAATTGGATAATGTGGGGCATTGTGCTTGGTACCAGGACGATGAGCCCCTTCAGATGTTTAGAATATTTTGCAAAGTATCATATAAATTTCTACTGCTTTGAAAGAATGTTTGTAGCTTAAACACTAAATAGTCATTGTGAATGCTGATAAAATTTCAGATTATTTGCTCAATTTACAAGCAGATCAATATACACGAAGGCAGAGGCTTCAGTGGTGCTCAGAGAATATAGGCACATTGTTTCCATGATTTTTTAAACTGGATTAGTGATTCAAATTGCTTAGATGGCATTAAAAAATTCAAACATTGGTTATATATATTATATAAAACACTGTGATTTTCATGGTGCTTCAGTATAATAAAGACTCTGTGGTTATACTTTGCCTCAGCTCCTATGAATCCACATGACTTCAACTCTGCTTTCAACTGCCATAACATTGTGATTTATGTAGGTTTTTATGCTGAAACTAGTAAATTAAACTTCCACAATAAGGAAGGTAAATCTTAAATAGGTCCTGGCAGCTCTATTAACAATATAAAAGCCATGATTTTTGTTATGCATCCTCACAGAGAATGTTATGCATAAAGAACTGCCAGGTTTAATCTGTATAGTCTGCACAGAAGACAAACAGCTCTCTGAGAATCAAAGCCTTGAGAGTGCAGTGGGGCTGTGCTGATGGACTGGAGCAGCAGGGTATTGACAATCAAGGAAGGCAGCAATAAGTGATCAGAACATTCCCAGGTAATTTAGCAAAGAACAGGCATTGTACGGGGCTCTTCAGAAGAAATAGAATGAGCTGCTGAACAGGCACTAAAAATTCAAAACTGGTTCTGAAGTCAAGCAGACATTGTCATGTCAGTAGAAATCTGCTTCTTATCCCTGAACAGATTTCAAAAGACAAAAAGAACCAAAACCAAACCAAACCAACCAACCAAAAAAACCCCAAACAAATAAACAAACAACAAACAAACAAACAAAAAAAAAGGACAAAGGAAAGTAAAAAATGGGGTGCATTATTTTTTTGATCTGTGTCTTAAAGGGGGAACCAATGGACACGAGGCCTGCACTCTGTTCCCAGGTTGCTGGAAAGATGTTTGTTTAAGGGAAGAGCAGCAGTCCTGTTACCTCCTGTCACCTCTTGGCCCTCCTTCCTTTCTCAGTGACAAACAAATCTGGTACAACAGAAGGGCACAGCCTGCAGGCACAGTCCCTCATCGTGTGGGCAAAGTGACCTGCCCAGAGGTGCTTGCTCAACTCGGTGCCATGGGCAGAGCAGTGAGCTTGGCTCAAGCTATGTTAGAATTGTTGATGTTGACAGGAACATGTCTGCTGGAAAGCCTCTTTTTTTCCAACTGCAAGGTTAGCAGCAGCCAAGAAGAGGAAATGCTATGACCAGATTCCAGCTTTTCCCTAACTCTTCTATAAATGCAAGAGCTTTCTTCAGTTTTGGTGACTATTTCATCCATCCTTTAAACCTATCCTATTGAAATCTCTGGAAGCTTAGAATGGCTTCTGCAGAAATGACTCTAGAAAAAAGACTGTGCAGGTAATCCTCTGATTTATGCAGCAGGGCAGAATTTCAGTGAACTCAGTATCTGAGGATTTTTTCTTTACATAAAAAATTTTATAGAATATGCTGAGTTGGAAGGGACCCATCAGAGATTTTGTTTTTCAGAGTTGTCTTTGGTCTAGACTGTTATCTCCCCAATCAAAGACTGTCTTCCCCTTAACTCTGTTTATTTCTCTTCTGTTCTTGGGTTTTTCTCCTTACATGTGTATTACAGAAATTCTCTTCTGTGGTTGTGTTGGATTTTGGGTGACTTTTCTCCCCAGAAATGCTAAAGATACTGGATTCAAGAGAAAAAGAAACCCTTGGGAGCTTCCTGGCATCAGCCTAAAAGTGTTTAAAAGAAACTTTGACATTCCCCTTTACTCTCTTCTGCAGGTAAACCATTTTGTTTGGTTCATTACTTGGAAAGAGTCTCCATTCTTGGTTACTCAGCTGCTTTTATTGTTTAAGTATAAATCACAATCTGGTGGGAAATGAAACACTGTTGTTTGTATGTTATAGTTCCTTGTCTTTGAGTATAATTGCAATTATGTTCTGTAGTTATAGCAAATACTCTGAATGTATTACAAGGAGGCAGTAGGGAAGGAAAAACCTGCTGCAGTGCAGTTCAGAGCCTATTCCCAATTCCTAGTATAATTTACTGACAATGAATTCTGCAAATTATTCATAAAACAGCATTGGGCCTCATTTAGCAACATGACAGGGCTGCATGTAATTAGAACTCTTTTAAAGTGGGTTTTTTTTTTTTCCCCCTATAGATCAATTGTCCCTGCTATAAATGTTGCTAAAATAAAACATACGGATTTTCACTGTAAAATGCAGTGCAGCCATCTGGCTCTTAGTCTGGGAGTACCTGGTGGATGCTCCAGGTGATTCAGTCTCCAGGGGCCTGCCCTGAATATTCTCTATTTCTTCTCAAGACTTAGCAAATGCACACAGCCCTGGAGAGACACACCTGGAGCCTGCTCTACCACGTTTAATCTACAGATTGGGCAGAGCCTCTGTGGGTCACCCATTTCATCCAAAGGAGAATCCAAAATGCAGACTTTTATTTACTCATCCCAGCATGAAAGGAATTGTAATTTCAGCAAATCAGCCTGTTTCTCTACATTCCAAAGTTGAGAGCATACCCTTCTGGTATGTGTCTAGAAAAGCTTCTCGACTATCACTGAAATGAGTGCACTTTGGGTTTTATCTGAAATCTTAGTTCTGCTTTAGACCATTTTCCAAGGACTTGGAACCCAATGGCACTGAGGTGATACTCATGTACAGCCAAATATGTCTGCAATAACTGCTAAATATAAGTTACCTTTCTAAAGCCAACTACTTTTTTGTCTGCTTAATGAAGAGGAGCTACTACTTCATGGCTTTTCTATTGCAGAGTTTGAGGGTGAAATGCTAAAAAGAAAGTAAACTCACATAAATCTCATCAAACACTCTTCTCCCTAATGTTTAAAATCTTAATTCAAAACTCGCTGAAGTCAAGGGGGACCCATTTGTTAACTTCAGTGGGGCTTAGATCAAGCTGTGAATGTTTGACTAATGGCTGTTATGTTCCATTTAGATAATTACCTCTTTCTTTATCCCTTTTCAATTGTTCAAGTTTAGTTTGCCCACAGCATTATTTCGCACGTCATTTGCTTCTCTCTATTGCTTCTATGCCAGTGGCCTAACCATAAACGAGACTTACATTAGCTATATAATTATGTTTTCCGAGTATATGTTGAATATTTATTCATGTTTGAAGATTCCAAAACAAGCATATGTGTATTTGAGTCAGATAATACTCAACAAACTTGGGAGGTCAGTCCTGCTTAAGGGAAATTATATGTTAAAACAGTTAAGGTTAATCATCACATTGATGATCTTTTATGCCAAGTTCAGCATTTCCTTTCTCAATCCCCTCCTTGTCAAACTTTTGTGAAACTACTCAATCACATTATTTTCCAAGATATAGGAAGTAAGTTGTGTATCTTTCCAACTGAAGGAGCGGAGGTTTAGTTTATATATTAAGAAAAAATTCTTTTAATGAGAGGGTGGTGAGGCCCTGGCACAGGTTGCCCAGAGCAGCCGTGGCTGCCTCATCCCTGTCAGTGTCCAAGGCCAGGTTGGACAGCTCTTGGAGCAGCCTGGGATAGTGGAAGGTGTCCCTGCCCCTGGCAGGGGATGAGATCACATTGGCTTTAAGGTCCTTTCTAAATAAAACCGTTCTGTGACTCTCTGGTTCTATAGTCTAACTGTGAGCACAGGAGATGCNGATTTAATTGTGTTGGTCATTTATACCAACTTCTTAAAGATGTGTACCCAATACCAGGCACAGATATCCCACTGTTTCTGGCCTAAGGAACATTTCAAACAGGACACCTTAATAAGAGGAACTGAAGCAGTAGGTCAGGCAAGGGCATTTGCATAAGTTTCCATCTTATTTCTGAGTAGATATGTCCTGCCTCTTTTCCCCTAATTGTGGTAAAAAATTCTACCCTATGAGCTGTTTGCACAAATATAAAATATAGTGCAACAAAACCAGTGTTTCTGGGGACCCAGGGCATGTTTCCTTCACTTAATGCCGGCTCTGTTCTGCACTCACAGGTAACAAATCACTTAGAGTAAGGAAAAGACAGAATTGTGGCTCCCTTTCTTCTCTGCATTCACCTGGGGAATTCATTGGGCAGTGAAAGGCATTTTGGCTCTGGTCCTGAAGAGGTGACTTTAGAAATGACATTTCCCTGAGCATGCCCTGGGATTCTATCTCTCCTCAGGCTCTGGTTTAGGGATAACCAGGAGATAAATCAGTCAGTGATGGTGCCGAAGTTGCTGCTTTGGGATGTTGACTTTTCCATGCAGCTTTTTCCTCGGCTGTATCTGACTGCAGCGTAGATTGTGAACTGTGTGCTGCAGGATGGGGAAACCTGCATGGGGCTGGTGGCCACAACGCACACAGACACACAGGACAGTGCTTTAAAGCTGCTTTTCTCTCTCTGAGCTCTGGGAATTTTCTACATTAATTTATCTTGCTAAGTTTTTAGGGATTTCTCTTTGTTTTTCATTAGTTTCTCAAAAGAATTGTGTAACTGCTGTAGATTTCCATGCTGTCAACGCATTCCTGAACTAAAAAAAACAAAGTAAAGCATTTCAGGGTTTATTTTAAAGCTTTGACTTTTCAATTCCAAATTAACCTATGGCATACGGATTCATGACCAATATACTCTTATATATGGCCTCAGTCCAGCAAAGCACTTAAGAACATGCTTAATTTTAATTTTGAACTAAATGGGGCAGTAAATCACACGCTATAAATGACGTTAAAATTAAAATTAACCACGCGTCTCTTCTGGATGGGGGCTCTGTATATTATTTTCTCTTCTTGCCAGCATTTGCAGCACTGAGAAATACTCATTCATCTCGCTTTTCACCTTCTATTTATTCACTCTTCTTAAACAGTTTTCTTTGCCTCTTTATCAAATGGATCTAATTTCTGTGAAAACCTATGATCTCAATTCAGCATACATAAACTGATAGCAAGATAGAATCCCAAGGCAAGTGCAAGATTTTTTTCTCTTTTGTATTTTCAAGGTTCCTGCATCTTTTTCTCTGTCCATAGATATTTATAAGAATTAAAAGGCAATTTGAAACAGCTATTGCTGCCTCTTCTCATCAAAGAATTTTAAAATCATATTTGCCATATCAAAAAACCCTAGAGACTAGAAGGATTTGTGATGATTTGCAGTCATCTGATTAGAAGCAAAAAGTCAGAAATTAATTTCAGTCACTTCTACACTCAGCATCTTTTGAAAGATGGAGATAAGGCAATCTCTTTCCTCTATCTTATGCTGGAAATCATTCAGCTCAACTGTATCAAAATAATCTCTCATCCCTTTTCCTAGTAGGACACAAACTCTGAAATATCTATTGGAATAATAGGGTAATGTGCAGAAAGAAGTGGAGGGAACAAGAGTCCAGTTGCTGGGATTTTTTTAATGCAAAAATGTTATTCTGTGCAGAAAGGGCTGCTTTCAGCTTTTGTAATTAGCCTGAAATTTTGGGCTCATTGATCTATGAGGGAATGAATGCACACGAATTGTGGTGTAGTTAGAACACAGCAAGGCAAAACAAGGTGTAAGACAAAAATTGACACCTTTATGGTAGATGTGCTTCAGCTGCTGCTTTCCTTTTCCTCCTCCCTTTGACTGTGTGATATGAACTCCATGAAGAGTTTTTCTTCTCTTACTCTGCATTTCCTTACATGATTGGATCCTTGCTACCAGTTTCTTTTCCACACATAAGGGGAAAAAAAAATCTCCTGTTAATATCAGGATTATGTTTTATAGTACATTTAGAGTGAAATTAGTTTTCTATTTGAATTTTCTATGTGTCATTCTTACTTGTTAATGCTCCAAAAAGAGGACTAGTCTTCATGCTTTTGCACAAACAGGAAATGTTTGTGTTCCAGGAGATAATTCAGGACTTGCTCCAGCACTTGTATGTGTTGCTAAAAAATGTTTTTTAGACCTTTTCATAGTCCTTTTTTTATTTCTTTCGCGGAGGACTTTTTCTTTAAATTTGACAAATACATTGCTTGGGTCAATTCACAGAAACATTAGATCTCATTTTTTGTTGGCTTGAGTAATTTCTTATGTCTACTTGGAGGTAACATTTTAAAAACATTAAGATTATGAACATACTCTAATAGTCCAGACTAATAATTCCTTTTGTATCCCTTCATTTGCTGTATATTCCCCTTGGTGTTTAAATCTTCCACTTCAGCTAAATTGACAATACTCAAACATTAGGTAAGGGCTGCTTACAAGAAAGGTTAATTTATGGTAAGTTCTAAAAGAGCCATCAGTAATACCTGAACCCAATGTGGGAACTCATCTCTTTTTAAGTTATTGAGTGCACACAGTGTTTTGTGTGTCTCCCTTACATGAACAACACTTTGGGCAAAGAATCATTTCCTTGTAGTTTAAGCACAGTAACAATGCAAAGAGGGGGGAGATATCTCAGTGTTCACACTGGATTTGCAAACACTCAAAAACGTTTGTGGAACTTCTGTCAATTTAGAAGTCCAGGGGAACTAAGGATTCCAAGCAAGTGCATCCCATCCCAAGTGAACCATCCCTGATCTTTTTTTAATGCTAAGAAATGACTTTGGTAATAGTCTGGTCAAACAGGAAACCTACCTCAGTTTAGAATAAGGGGTAATTTCTGTGCTGCTCTGGCCAACATGGACAGAAAGAGAAAAGGGATTCATTTCAACTTGCTGCCTTTTATCTGTAGTATTGCAGGATAGCACCTAGGGAAGCCTTTTCCCCATCATGCTCTTCCACTCATTTTGTTTTCCTTAAACACAGAGATAAAAGCTGGTGTGGCCAAATTCATCCCTCCTAACTCTACCTGGTACCCACTGGAGGCTATATCTACATACACAGAGACAACTTTGAATTTTTGGTGGATGTACACTATGGACAAAATTAACCAAAGGAAGCTCATAAATGTATATCAGAAGCTTCAGCACAGATTAAACTGTTGGCCCAATCAGTCCCACACCCAGGAGCTTAAGTTTGTGAGTCCAATATGTGCCAAAACTGCCTTAGAGTGGAGACTTCACAAACAACCTTTAGTATCCAAACATTTCTGGTTTGTTGGTTTCAGTCTATTTCTCTTTGTTCTAATTAGGTATGAAGAGAATAAGGAGATGTTTTTTCTTACCTATTTCTCCTCTTTGTAGTGTATTGATTGCTTTACACTTCCTTAGAAAGATCAATACTCCATTAGGAGCAGAGGAATAGCACTATAGGAAAAACAAGCCTGGCTGTTGCCAAAATTAAAAGCTCAGCATTGGAAGACAAAAGTTTTTTTTTTCCGGAAGTGGAATGAAAAACTTCTGGATAATGGAGGAAATGATGGCAGGGTGCAGCTGTTACTGTCAAGAGAAATTGGTTTGCCCATCTCCACCAAATATTCATTAAGCCAGGAAAGTACATGATAAATGTGCTAAAGGAAACAATTTAGTAGAATAGTACCAAGCAGGAGTGCAAGAAGAGGATGGAATGATGTTA
>VYXF01000190.1:414728-447264 GCA_013397295.1 Polioptila caerulea
TTTCATTATTGAGACTCAGTTTCTCTGATGTTCAAAAAGGGGGGCACTTAGTGGGGCCAGTCTTGAAATTTTTGAGTTCTCCGAGGAGTAACTGGTGGTAAGTTTGACTCTTGCAATTTGGGATCCGAATTAGATGGGATAGATCATAACATCACCCGGGCTCCTTACATGGACAGCATAAACCTGAGGCTGTGGGAAGTGGGCTGCTGGGGGAATGATGACAGAATCACCCCAAAGTAAGTCAGGTTTCTGGTTCTGCTTCTCTTGGTTCCAGACCTTTTGACATACAGGGTCAAATCGTTTATGGGGTTGGGGATGTGCCCTCTGGTGTCTCTGTGGATTGTTAGGTTTGAGCCACACCCCTGGGTCTTTGGAAGCTGCCCTCGGACCATGAGGTCCTGTAACCATTAAACTCTGTCTTTGGCTACTCCATCAGACCCATCCCAACTATTTTAGCTGCTCTCAGCCCTGCCAAATCACACCTGAGATTGCAGCACCACACTGCAATACTCTCAGGAGTAACCCTGGTGGTAAGTTTGACTCTTGATGCACAAAATATCTATACACTTGTTTAAATGCCTGAATGGACCCTGGAAGGACTGAATTCCTGTAAGTCCCACATATCAGGGGCAGCTTTTAACCTTAGGGCACAGTGGCATCTTTGGTATAACCTCAGAATTCTTCCAGATCAGTATTTTAAAGAGATTTTTGCAAATATATATATATAAATAATTTAGTAATGAGCTCATTTTAGAATTTGCTTTTCCTGAAATGAGAATAAATTTCCTTAGAAATCATACTTAAGTCTGACAATATAATTAAAAAAAAAAACTCTAAACATTTATATTAGAAACAAAGTACATTATGCATACATGAAGCTTCCCTTGATCATATGTGGGGAATGTTCTGGATAAAAACACCCCTTGCTCCCTGAATAGTAATTTAATTATAAATGTCAGAAAAATATATGAATTTAATGTGGGTTGGGTTTTGACTTTTCTCCTCGGATAGTACCAATGGGGATTGTACAGCTGAATCTCTGCACTTAATGCCATGAAACTCTTTATTGTGCTTGAGGGGGAAAAATGGGAAAGCAGAAAATTGTTACTCAAGGACATCACATTTGAGATGGCCATGAGCCAATAGAGTAGAAGATGTAGTAAAGCCTGGAGAGTGATGACTAACAGGGAATGCATTGATGCTGAGCAGAGCTGTCACTTCCATTGACACCAAACAATTTCAGCTGAAGGTGAATAGAAGTTTTTTGTCAAAATAACTTTTTCCCTGGTATTTCTAGAAAAAGACCACAGCTGACAGACACGGACATGAAATGGTTAGTTCTCTGATTATTTCCAGGTTTCGTTTTGATATTTTTCTTAGTGGGAGAAAGGTATTATGATCTGCCTTTCTATTATGCTGTGCTGAATTTTGAGACGAAGTGAATAGGAATTACAAATTTAGAGGAGGAATTTCTTGCACTGTCAGGATTTCTCCTCCTACACGATTTCATCATGGTCACAACTTTACCCTTCTGTGGCACAAGGAGGTTTTGAGCACCTTTGAGTTACCCTTTGGGGGGACATGAGCCAAGGCCAAGTGGTGATGAGACAGCCCTGAGACACAGGAGGATGGGTTAGCATTTCATACAGGATTCATGGAAGCAGTGCATGCATTTGTGGGAAATAGAAAAGCCAGAAAGCTGTGGGAAAGCTGTGGGAAAGCAAGTCTTAGGAATGTAAGGAAGATACAGTGAGCAAGGTTAGGAAAACAATAGAGCTATGTGTAAAATATCATGTTAGGCCTAGTAAAATGTTAAGATAGTAGAAATATATATGCTTAATAATGAACTATTATCAATTGTCAGAGACCAGTACAAGGTAGCATTGCTAGAAAAAAGTGTACATGAGCTTTTAGCCACGGGCCAGAGCAACTGCTTGTCAAGCTTTGGCTAACTGCAATTGGCTGGGAAGATTTTAAGAAGCATTGTAATCAGGAACTCTTGGCCAGCTGCTTGGTCGTGGCTGAAGCTGTTTGAAACTTGGCTGATAGCCATAATGGAATAAAAGAGCTTCAAGACAGCCACGCCAGCCATCCCCTCTCGCTCGTGCTTGCAAATAGAAAAATAATTGCAGACCCAGCCTTGGCTGCTGCTCTTGGGGAAGGGAGTGGGCCCAGCCCTGGCTGCTTTCCGGGAAGGAAAGAGATAATGGCAACGACTGGGTGAGATGATAGAACCTGGATAAGGGACTAGGCTTGATTTGGGGGCTGGAAGAAGGCAAGAACAGCATTTCAGCAGTTTGTGGAAGGAAACACAGACATCTCACAAGCTACTGTCCCTTCTCCACAAGACAGGCAGGAGCAGCGAGGCAGAGGCAGCATTTAAATCAGCCCTGGCTCATTGAAGTTGTTTCAATGTGAAGGCAGGATTTTGCAAAGCCACGGGGTGGGATTTACTCCAGCAGAAAGCTTTTCTTGACAAACTGTTAGTGACAGAGTTTCCTCTCCTGCTCTGTGGTCCTTTGGCACAAAGGGACAAACTTGTGCCAAGTTCATCACTGAACCCTCCAACTTCTTTTTCCCACAGCCAACTGAGCTCCAACTTCAAAGCTGAGGTTTTTTACTCTTTGTGATAAAGAGGATAAGGAAATAAATATAAATTCAATAAGCTAAAACAAGTGGCATATATGATGATTTTAAAAAAGAATATTTTAAGAATCTCACTTGTTTTTAAGTCAAAACATAAAATATACATTGTTCTCATGCATCTCTTGTCAACTTTTTTGTCAAAGGTGAACAAGAAACATTGTGTCCACTCATTCAATAACCAGCTGCTAGTCTACAAATCCTCCTCTTTTGCCCCTTTTCATTTTCTTTTCCCCTCAGAAGGGAGAACTACTGCCCTGATGTGAAATGTAGGATTATTCTTGTTGCTCTGTTCAGCGGCTCCAGGATTTTTTGCACCATGGAGAGCAAAGCTTGGCATTTACTTTCATCCAGTTTCTCTCCTGATCTCTTTGTGTGGGGATGAAAAACCTCAGCCCTTTGGCCTGGGGGCTCAGCTTACCTTCCCAGTACAGCAAGTCCTGGTTATTGGGCAAAATGAATTTTCAGTAGCATTTCAGTAGTGCCTTCTGACATTATCTGCGTTTGTATTGTCAATAAATGTGTTTGCTTGAAGTCTCTGTGGGAGAGTCAGCATCCTGGGCACTGCCTGTGGGAATTTTTGAGGTCTTTTGTCTCTAATTAATCACAGAATATATATGTTAAATTATTAATAGAAATAAGTTATGCCCTTTGAAGGCTTAAATTATTTAAAAGGCTTTTAATCTCTCTTCCTAAATAACTCTTGCAGAGACCTCTTAACTGCTTCAAAGTTAGAGGGTCCAACTTGCATCATTTTTTCAGTTCCATGAAGTTGGGATTGCATGTGGGAAAGTGTACCCCTGAATTTTCTACACAGGAAACACAGAAAATGGAGAGGGCAGATAGCAGAGGTTTTCCAGGCCCATGTGTGTGTATGTCCACACTGAAGGGGGAAAATGACCCCATCAGGGAACATGGATGAGCCCAATTCCAGCACTGATATGCAAAGGATTAACCCACAGGTTGGAAAATGGAAAGTTACCTGAAAAGCTCAAGGTGTTCTCTTTTTTTTTTTTTTTTTTTTTTCCTCTAAAGGTACTATTTCTGTGTAAAAATAACACAGATTTCAGATTTAAGGTATCCATGGGCTCTGTTTTCCAGTCATCTGGGAAGGTATTTCCAGAAGGGGCTATAATTAACAACATTTGAAATCTGCCAAGGAGCATTTTTCTGCCCACATTATCATTAAAATAATTTTTCTCAGGGCTCCACTTCTTAGGAAAAAGACAACAGTTAAGAAAGGACTAGTCATGGTCCAGGAAAAGAGCAAAGTCCAATTAAAAGTACTCCAATGGGCTATAAATCAGTAGAAACCAATTCTCTTGCATTATTTGAGAGCCAGTGGTTCTTCCCATTAATGAAGTGACCAGAACAGTAATTTTTTAATGCTGCTGAGCCATGGTTTGAATTTCACTGGAACAAAATTAATACTGAAAATCTCCTGAAACCAGAGGCTTTGCAGCTCTGCTGAAGTTGTCTAACTCAGTCTGTAAGTGATGAACAGCATTTATTATATTCATACCTTGCCAAGGCACTAGATTTTTTTCTACTCTGGTTAAACACATCACAGAAATCCACCCACACAAGTAGAAATTGTACACTTATCCAGGACAAAAGCTCTCCTTACTTTTATAAACCTTCTAGTCCTAAAAGCAGGTTTTCTGTGGCTGATGAATGCCAGGGTTTCCTTAGGATGCCAAGGTTTCATTTGGAAAGGATGACATTTGACATAATTCATTCTTTATTGCAGAATTAAAATTATTTTGATTTAAACATAAAATGAAATTATCAGGAGATGGAACTTGCATAAGCACAAAATAGAACTCCTACAATGGTTGGGAGACTGCTGATGCTGTTAAGTTAAAATAGTTTTTGATGCACATGCTGTGGAAAAGTAAATTTTAGCATTATGATTCTTGTGAGGACAAGAATGAATGCACCCTGCTTACTGTTCCTTAGTTTTGCAGGAGGGTTGATAGAACATCTTTCCCTGTTTCCTGGAGTAATCAGAGAGGCAAAAAGTTCTGGGAAGTCAAAAAGTTCAATGGCAGCTCAGTTGTCACCTGTGACACTGTTATCTGCCTGGCAGGTGTGGTTTGGCTGGTGAACTGGGAACTGTTCCTTTCCCAGCAAGAAAAAGGGAATATGAGGAATTGCTGGCAGAAACTCCTATTGCTGAGCCTTTACCCTGCATTTTATAAATGTCTTTAATTGTATCTAATCTTGCTTGTGAAATCTGTGTGACTGAGGCTGCATTTGGTACAGTGCTTATGTGGAATATGGAGTGATGAGAGGAAAATATTCTGGTTCAGGGAACTGCAAAGCTCCGTCAAAATTAGTGCTTGTGCTATCTATGGCCTAGCCATGGCTAAGAATGAAAAACTGATTTCAGATTTATTTTTTTAACTTTTTGTCCTCTAATATTAAAATTTGGGATTACTCCAGTTGGAGGAAGTAAGTTTTTCTTTTTACTCTTCTGTAACATGAAAGTTTAGCTTGTCAAAATTTTACTAAGTCATAAGAAAAAGAAAGAGGAAAAAAACCCCCTATAATTAACATTTTTCTCTTTTATTCTGTGCCAGAAAGAAACAGAGGAAAAATATAGGAACAAAAGCACAAAAAATAAATTATCTTTTCTGAAGCAGCATGGAAAAAACCAACACTGCAAAAACTTTTCTGCTTTAAAAAAGGCCCAATCTTCATAAATAGAAATGTTCACCAGCTCTCCTTCTAATGAAAGAAGAAACTAGATTAGACCAAATTACTGTGTTATCAGATTGACTAAAAGTTGGATCTAGTAAAACATGACAAATTACCTTTTTTTATGTCCTTTGTGCATGGTTGAAGCTCTGGCAATGGCAGCAGTAGTAGATACCTGTGGGAAAGGGCATGAAAATACAAAGCAAATGTTGCTTGTGCTTTCCTTGTTACACTCTCACTTCTACAAGCCTTCAATTTAAGGATTTCCTGAGCCAGAGGCTGCCTCTGCTCTACTGGCTTTAATAACCATCAGTGAACAACCTCCCCTCATGGCTTTCAGGGGCTCTTCTTTTGAACAGTTTGAGTTTCACTCTCTGGAATACCCCGTGATGATTTTCTGTGGCAAGAAGCAAGCAAATTAAGCACATCTATAATTTTTGGTAGTCGATGTGTATATTTATTTCAGAATTACTGTGTTTCCTGCACGTTGTGTCTGTCCAGGCTGATAAACCTTCTCTGCTGCACCACATCCCCTTGCTCCTACTGCATCTGCCTCTGTCAGTCCTGTGATGCCTCCCACCAGGACAAAAGCATGTCTG
Organism: Polioptila caerulea; assembly: GCA_013397295.1. Lineage (NCBI taxonomy): Eukaryota > Metazoa > Chordata > Aves > Passeriformes > Certhiidae > Polioptila > Polioptila caerulea. The sequence goes on from VYXF01000190.1 coordinate 420,671, forward strand.
GCTTTCCCTCCAATACAAGAGATGCAGACCAAGCTACAGGCTCAGTGGAGGAGCAGCAGAGGTGACCAGGACCTTTTGGAAGCAGGACCTTGCAGTATCCTGGTGTGTATTTCTGCCAGCTGCACTTCCCACTGCCTCCCCCAGCTTTCCCTCCGCAGGAGCTGGATGCAAAGGTCAGTGTGTACCTGACTGTTTTACAATGCATCAGACCAGCCTGGGCTTCAATTGATGTATTTTGGATGGTTTGTCAGACTGACACAAACAGAGCAGTGCCTGCCTTGCAGGGGGAATAGCAGTGAGCAGACTTGAGGCCATTGGTTTTCTGTTCTCTAGCATCTATTGATTTAAAGTAATCCTTGCATGTACAGACCTTGGATAATCCATCTGTGCCCTTGGGAGAGAGGGAGCTGAGAGCTGCTCAGGTCCCCAGCAGGATTGCTTCACCTCCTGGGTTATGTAGGGCTTCTCTGGCTGCAGATGCTGTTCTGGGCAGCCAAGCCTGTGCATCGTCACCCCTGCCAAGGCTCTCAATCTCAAAGAGACAGTCACACAAACATCTCCCCTCCTCTTTTGCTGCAGTCTGGCCTCTCTCCTGCTAGCCCATAGTTCTCTGTCATATCCCCTTTCTCCTGTGGTGTCTTCCATGTGCATCAGGCTCACAGGCTCACCAAGGACACAGCTGAGGGTGACTCTCTGTCCCAGCCAGGAGGCATCTTCTCCTTGGCCCCTTGCAGCTCTGCTCTTGTGAAAAACACAGTTCACTTTCCTGGTGAAATTTAAAGAGATTAATAAAAGATAATAAGAGACAAACAATAAAGCAAAGTTTTCTTATGGCCGGGTGCTTGGGCATTCAGCCAAGAGCACACCTGCTCTTTTGGAGACACCCCCTTAAACACCCCAGCCTGTTGCATTCTAAGAACTGATTTCCATGTTTTTAGGAACTGCTTTGCATGGCCACTCCTTGGTCCCACCTTCTTGGAGCANCCCCTTAAACACCCCAGCCTGTTGCATTCTAAGAACTGATTTCCATGTTTTTAGGAACTGCTTTGCATGGCCACTCCTTGTTGCCTCCTTATTAGAGCATGTGTGTTTCTTGGCTGTGGTTTTAATTAATTCTTCTTATCAGTCTTAATTTGGGCCTTGGTCTATAATTTCTACAGATGGTCAGTGCTGGAGCTGGTCTGTCAGTAGCAGATTCTCCATATCAGCAGCAGGGCTCTGCACTGGGGGTTATCCTGACCAGGCAGTGTTCACTCACTACAAAGACACTTTATCAACTTACTTTACTCCTGAAGAAAACTCTATCTTTAAAACCATTTCCACACCACACATATGGATTCCACCCTAATATTTGCAAAAACCAATACCATAATATGTATTTATAACAACCTTATACACACAACACTCATCTTAATATTTGCAAAAAGCCAATATTATAATATGTATTTATAACACTCTGTAATCCCTGCTCTCCCTGCACTTTTACCAGCCTCCTCTGCTGTAATGGTTTGAAAGCATTCCAGTCAGCCTGCAAATTCCCCAGTTTACAAGACCTGGGATGGTTCCCCTTGCCTGGATGGGGCACACAGCCACTTGTGCCACTGATTTTCTTTGAGAATCAGTTATGAGAGGGAGTAAATCAACTGTTCTGGAGTAGGCACTGCCATCTTTTGCAGCTCTGCAGGGATGTCCCAGCATGGAATGAAGTGAAGGGACCAAATCCACCTCTGTGCAAAAATCCTGTGCAATAGTTCAAAACCTACTTAATTTCTTGGATCAAGATATGTTTTGTCCTGGTCCTTGAAACAGAGACTCAAAGTGAAAGGGAGGGTTTGAGTCAGGTGCTCCAGAAGTAAATGCCTTCAGGTAGGTGTCTAAAATGGGTGAGGTTTATCTTCTGTGATTAATTTAGATGATGCTGTATTGATTTCCAAGAAGATGAGGAGAGAGTATAAGGAAGATATTTTATCCAAAACAAACCAAAAAAAAGCTGTGTGGAATATAATGTTCACAAGCCTTATCCCTCTTTGAACCATTCAAATCTTGCTCAGATTCCACTGTGCATTTTTTCCATTTAGTTCCAGAGTTACTTGTAATTACAGAGGTATATCAGCATCTGAAATGGGGAACTGGGGAACAAGCTGAATTAGATTAACTGCTGTTCTTTACTTTGATGTGTCAACTCTGTGTTCCTATGACAGAAATCTTTTGTCTTATCCAGTTCAAAACCAATGCTAGTTCTAAATCCCACCTCCAGAGGACTCAGCAAATACACAACAGAATAGCTATCATTTCTTAAATAATCCAAAGTAAAGTGAATTTTCACATTACTCCTGCATAATCTTTCCAGTGTCATTAAAACAAGCAGCTCACTCTGCTATAGGAATTTTTCTATTTTCTATGGTTTTTTGTTTTGTTTTTTTTTTTTTTTTATAAAAGATGATAGGTTAAAGAATAATCCTTTTCTATCTATTTGCTTTCTGTCTTAAGCACAGTCTATTTTTAATAAAGTTTTGGAGATACGCAGATAAAATACCGCATAAGAGTTTCATTACTTGAAAAATTAAAAGTTGTCTGTCATGCACAAGTATACTGAGATGATCCTTCTCAAAAACTTTGATAGCTCCCTTTTCCAAGCCTGTAAGAGCTTAATGAATTAGAAATCAAAATTTTTGTCTTCCCAAAATGTGTCTGCAGAATTCTCTCTACAGCTGTGCTGGTGCAGTTCATATCTAACACACTCCTGTTGGTTTTGGTTTGACTTTCTTGTCAGATGGAACTGTTGGTGATGCTGAGCTGCAGGGTGAGTTTGTGATGCCTGTAAACATCCTCAGGGGAGGTAACTCCTGCTTCCACTCTGTGCTCTCAAGTGAGCTCCCTAAAGATGGAAAGCCTTAACCCACTGAGCAGCCCTCCCTGCTGGGAAGTTTGCTCTACATCCCACAAATCCAGTTAAGAAATACTGAATTTCTCCTTTATGTTCCCATGTCAGATCATAATTTTTTGTTTTATGAGCCACTGATTAATGGTGAATCTCCCCCAAAGCAGCAGGATGGCTTGCTCAGAAGGAGGATGCATGTGGCCCATGGACCAATTAACCAGTCCTTTTTGACCTCCTTTCCAGAACCTGTCTCTCTTACATGGATGTCAATTTGACCATTGTGTGAAGAAGGCCTTTTCCTTCCATGTTACCTTTTTATTGCCCCTGCCAAGCCATGCTCTGTCACAACCAACCTTCTCTCTGACAAGCCATGGACAGCAGGATTGTTGCACCTGTGATATTCATCTCAGTTCTTGGTCAGTGCCATTGCTCTGACATCTAAGACTTGAGTAATATTTGACCCATAAACATTCTGGTTGTAGGCCCAGAGATGTAATTTTGTCAGTTAGCTCTGGCTGTATCACAATGTTCTGCATTGGAATCATGGCATTAGCCTGTGTCTTACACTGTAAATGAATTTATTTAACTTCCCAAGTACAAGATGTCTTGTAATTTTCTGCAATGAAAACTCTGCAGACTCAGTGAGGCATCTTTTTGGCTTCCTGTAGTGAGATAGCTCCTCACAATGAGTTCCATCCTTTTCCCACTCCTTACTGAACACCTTTAGCTAGAAGAGACTAGGAGCTGCTCTGGTAGAGATTGTTAGAATTTAAGAATAGCTCAAGTGAAAACATTGAAGTGACACTCATTTCTGTGCCTCAAACCTTCAGCAAGAGTGTGGGGATTTTGAAAATACTGAGGTGATAGAATGGTGTAAAAGACCTGTGTTGGAAGGGAAAACTGATTTTAGTACATGCAACTTCTTGTTAAAATTTTTGAATTATGTTAAAATTTTTTGTATTTTTTTGTATTTTATTTTTAGCTTGGTAGTTAAGAGCAGCAAAGGACTCAAAATAAGATTTCCAAATTAAATTTGGACTTTATAAAATGTATGGAAGGAACAAATTAAGGAGCATGCAAATTTCTGCTTTCCCTCTAGACTGTGACAGATTCCTCACTTGATGTCAGCAGAACATCTGCTCCCTGTCCAGTATCCCTCTGCATTTAATTTGATTGTGATTCATGTTTTGCAGAAGACTCAAAACCTTTTCAATAACATCATCTACCCAAATCTGATGAACTCCGTTTTCCCAGGTATTATGGGAAGGCAAACTACAAATATGTTCCATGGCTCAGAGAAGTAGCTACCAGAGATACCAGGGCTGGTGGATAGGTGGAGATGAAGTCATGAGCTGGATGAAGCAGAGATAATGTAGGTAAATGAGATGAACATTGTAAAAAGCAGAGTGTATGGAGAAGGGAAAAGGTGGGTAATGGAGGTCTCCAGGCAGTCTGGGAATTCCGTGGTGGATACTCCTTGTACAACCACCATGGTGGCTGCTTGCATGCACAGCAAGAGGAGAACCATTTCTGTCTGGGGTATCTTCTGTATTTTCCCAATGCTCTCTTTACTCATTGTCTGACATTGTCTCAAATCTCTCCCTGCTGTTTTGGCTTTTAATACCGAGTTATTTTGCATTCTGTGAGCATCAGCTCTTCTCAGCTGGTCTTGGTGCTCCTGGGGATACCTCACATTTGTCTTGCCCATCATCCTGCAGGAGTGAATGCCCATGTGTTGTTATTTCCCTGGGTGTTAAACTGAAAGAGATGGAGTGGTTTCATTTCCTGTTTGCTCTCACCTTGACTTCCCTCTGAGTGCTCTTGGTAGATGTATTCATGAAGGATGCACTCATGAGCAGATACAAATAAATGATATGGAAAGAAATATCCATCTTCTACTTCTAGAGATCAGCACATTACATGTTTTGTAGCTGACCTAGCAGGATATTGAAATAAATTGATTATTTTTTCAAGTTTCATTTAAATGAATATTGGAACCCAGAAAGCCTGATTTGCTGATTATGTCGTGAAATCAATTAAGTAATTTTTGAGCTCCAGAACTGCATTCCTTTGTTCTAATCTGAAAATTACAAATAAAAATGAACAGCAGCACCACATTTCTGATTTCAGAAGATTTGGCCTCTTAGAGACTGTTTCATTTTGTTTTCAGCTTTTGGAAACTCTTCTTGTTCCTTGATTATGAACCTCATCTTGCATAAATCACACAGCCAAAAGCTCCATTGGTACAACTGGTACAACAACAAATTTTCTTGTGGTAAGGAGAAAGGGATCAGAGTCAAAGTGTGTCAGCTTTTATTATCATTGTCATTATTATTAATTGCTATTTATATCATGTGTTGACCTAGTCCAATCCCAGTTCTAATGCTTATTGATATTATTCAGCATTCTAAAATATGAGAAAATCAGTATTATCTTCAAACAGGCTGGTACTTTTTTAAATTGCTCATTTTCTTCATTGGAAGAGACAGAGCGAGATCATTCAGAGGCTGTTCCACACATGCTATTTTGCTCTGTGTGCACAATGCTTGATTAACACAGAAGCCTAATCAATTTACTAAAGCTCTATTCAGCAGAAATATTGTATAATATAGGCATTCTTCTCTTTTTGACCTGTTTAGCAGAAATGTAGCTGAATAGCCCAGATCAGGGTAAGGATGCACAAAAAGCACTGCACAATTTAATAGTTTTAACTTGCTGAGGCACCTCTTGTCACAGTTTGTGACATCTAAATCCAGCTATTGCAAAAATTGGCAGTTTCAGTAAATTTAAGGGTAAAAGCTTCATGATCTAGTGCAATAAGACTGGGTCTTTAAGTTACTATAAACTAAAAATTATATAGCAAACCCAAGCTCTCCTACATACAGATTTTTTTTAAATCAACTGCCCTAAGCTGAAATTGAAAACTGGAGACATTATTTTTAAAATAATATTATAAAACTTTCCATTTCAAAGAATGTACTGTATTATTTACTTATGTAAATCATGCTTAAGGCTGAAAAAATACCTATGAATTTAAAATTGATTTTTATCCCCAGTTAAAGTTAAAAGATACCAGAATCTCTGGGAAACTGTGTGAAGTTGGTGCCCTTCACATAAAATGTAACTATTTGCATACACAGTTCAAACCCAAGGGATACAACCAGCATCCCACTGTCATAGGATTGCAAGTGTCTTCCTCATTTTTTATTTTATAATATGAAGGATAAGTTAAATTTCATTTATTTCATGTTTAAACTAAGATGGAGCTTCTTCATAATCTGGAGCCGAATAGAAACCCTTGGCTGTAGACATGTAACTCTATTTATCCTGTTACCAGGGGTCCATGCAAATCACTGAGGGTGTCTTCTACCAACAGTTAATTGACAAAACTTCTCTATTATTTCCCTTTACATTTCTTAATTAACTCATCAGCAGTAAAAAATGCTCCTCTATAATCTGGGAGCTTTAAGGATGGAAGCTGAAGTGGCACATTAGTGGCTATTTTTATGAGTGCTGTAGCTGCCATTGTCTTTCCTGTGAAAGTTCTCAAATCCTTGGGCAGATGGAGAGGAAACTGCAAGCTGACACTAAAAGCACACACTGGGAGCTCGGTGCCTCTCACCACATTTTCAATTAGTGTCTGTAGGTGTTAAAGTGTGTGATGTGTCCCAGGCGCAGCCCTCTCTTACATCATTCACGGAAATTTAAGTAGGGAAAAGTCTCTGCTGGGAGCAGATGGCTTGGGCAGTGATGCCTCCTCTCCTCTTCTGGCTTCTTGGCATCTGCTTTGAGCTTTGGACCACCTCTGTACTTCCCAGAAACAGCCATCAGGGTCAAACACAGTCCATTTTCATCAGGGTGCAAAGCAAGAGCAGAAAGCTGCTCTCTTCTTCTTAGAGCATAAGAGAAATAGTGGAACAAGTCTAAAAGACAAAGAGTCTTTTTCACATTATTCTCAGAGAAACATTTTGCTCTCAAATGGATCCTTCTGAGTCCCACAGGTTTTTGTTACTTATGTAAGCTCAGTAAAAGTTGTGATGAGATGAATCTCTGGCGAGAGTCCTTCTGTGCTCAACAGACCTAAATAAATGAGGCTGTGGAGGGGGATCCCTGGAAGGGGGGATCCTCTCAGCCCTGCAGCTGCTAGCAGCCCATCAATGTGCTCCTGTAACATCAGAGCTCTCTCACACAACATCAAAAACCATCTGAGCACTCGGTGGGGAAACTGAGCTGGTGCCTTGTTTCAGAATATGACAGCTTTGAGAATCTGGGAGAGTTTTGGTGTCCTACCAAATTCAAATATGTTCTTCCAATTAATAGAAAATTAGGCGTGTTTTGAAGGTCATGTTGATGTTAAATTGCTCCTTTGAAGTTCTATAATTGCTAGTGTAAAAGCTTTCTTGATACAGAAAAGTGTAAAAAAAGCTCAAATGTTTTACTGGGGCCAAAAAGGCATAAAGAATAGGCATTCTTCAAAAAGGCATTCTTCATAAAGAATATGGGCAAGTTACAGGGCATGGCCAAGTGCTACATTGTACTAAGAGAGGATTGACTGTAGAAAAATGCAGTGTGAAAATTTGTGTTGAGGCAGTAAACCAAGAAAATATAAATTTTTTATCTTTGAGTCCTCAAACAGGTATCACCAATAATTCTTTTATTTTTAGTCAGATGAGATGCAAATTGAGTGAAAAATCAAATGAACTGGAGTCCCACACATCTTGTTACTTCTACTTTGGATTTTTCCTTACTCTTTTTCTCAGTGACAAAAGTTAGTTTATACTAGTCTTTTGTGTTTTGTAGCTCAGTTCTGTCCTGTAGATACCTTGTGGGAAGCTTGAAATAGAACAATGGAGAAGTAATCAAGGTAAAATGCCAGTTTGCTTGGATGCTGAAAATAAAATCAGAGCAATTTGACAGACTCATCTGCCCTTCATTACAATAAGCATTAATAAAGATTCATCCTTACAGGTGTGAGTCCTGAGATTAATCCTCAGAGTTCCTTTTCTTCCAGAATTCTTTGCTAACACATGTAATGTTCATGCCTCTCACTGCATGGCAATTTCTGATCCTTTGTAACCACCCTATAAACAAGTTTGCCTTCTTATGTTTCTAGAGCTATTTCCAGACATTCCTGGCTATTCTGGAAGTTGGCATCAATGCCACAGAGAGCTGGGTACCAGGTCCTTCCTACCAGCACCATCTCAGAATGTGGGAGGGTAAATCAGACTCAGTTAAGCCATGCCCACACAGAATTTCCTGGGAGAGTTGGACCCTGTACCAAGACCTGAACATGGCACATCTGCATGTGACCTTCAAACAGCTTCTCCAGGTTCCCACATGCTGCAGAGCTGAGTAAACACAGGATAATATTTGCACTCAGCAACTTTTTGAAGACACTTCTATGCTTCTCAAATCTCAATGACACGCATCTTTTATAGATAAATTAATTTCTGCAACTTTTATTGTCTAGCCTATTCCTGGCTACAGAGTGAAAGCATTGACCTTGACTCAAGAAATCCATAGAGTTAGAAGGGGCCAATTTAAAACATGAGCTGCTTGTGAAGGAGATAAATCTGCTCTAACACTGAACTGTGTGGGCTTGCAGATCAGGACTGCAATGCATTCTAACTCTGCTAGCACCTCTGCCTTGCCAATGTCTTCATGTTGACCTGAGTATATAAAAACCCAGTCGTGTTTCTTGTTATTATCCCATACAAGTTGGAGCAATATGGCCACACAGTAAAAAGTCATTAGGCCTGAAGATAAACTGAGTTTTTCCTGCCTCATCAAGAGACACATAGATCAGTCACAACCTAGTTTTCCTATTCCTTCTTTTCCATATCTTTTCACCCTCCTTCAGACTGTATTTTCTGTGTGTAAATATCAATATCACTTAAAGGGAATGAATTAGAAAGGGAAAACTTATAAAATATGAATTCAAATGTGTAGCTGTTTCTCTACTTCATTTTAAACTTCATCTTGGAAAATCCCTTTTGTCATGAAGCCATGTGCCCAAAAAGATTAACTAAGGAAATTAAAATAATGACTTTTTAGCAATGAGGTATTAGTTGATAAATGTTGCCAAAGCACTCTTGAGAACTTCACAAGATTAAAATGCACGTTTGTAGCAGAATGATGTTAGCAAACCAATGTCCTAGTGCTGCATCCAAGGGCTGCTGATAGAGTACTCAGAATTATTTAAAGTATGAATGTGTAAAGATGCCTTTTCAGATTTCTCACAGACTCAAATTTGGTGTTATTTCTCCTGTTGCTACTCCTCTTTTATGTGATTTTTTTTCCAACAGATTATTTCAAAGCACTTTTATATTATCTGCATAAATCTCTTTGTGCTCCCAAGAGCTGTATTTTATTACACTATACTTCCAGAGGGTGAGATTGGGGCATATGGAGGTCACTGGCAGACCCTCCAAAGTAACTTCCATTGAGGTTAAGCTGTCATCACATCCTGAAGGTGACTGTAGTACCTGGTAAGAACAAAGCCACAGCTCACTCATACCCTGAGGCATGAGAATAAGCCCAGCCTGCTAAAGAGAGATGATCCTGGGATCCTTTTCTGATTGAAACCAGATCACTGTGTTCTTGCTCACCTGTGGAGCAACAGTCCAGATAGAAAACAGTGCTTTAGGATCACATTGTGACACCCACAGGTCCCCTGCAGTTGTCTGCATCCAGTCATGTCCATTTGTAGTGGTACCACAACTTACCACTCTCAGGCTGTTGTGTTCCTTTGGAACCAAGACTTTCAGAGGTAAAAACAAAAAGCTGTGCATAGCAAATGCTGTCCTCACGGCTCACTTTGGCTCTTTCATTGGGCTTCTCAATAGAAAAGAAACAGAAGAATTATGTTTGCCTTCAAGGACTCCTGTCCAAGTTTTTAATTCTGCCTCTACAATTGCAGCGTATAGAGGCCAAGACACATTTGAAGTGGTCAAATGAATTCTTTGTGCCACAGGAGCCACAGGCACATGAAGCAGCCCTCAACTCTCAGGGACTCCTCCACTGAATCCTTTGCTTTTATTAGGGACTAATGTGAGTAGGTGAGACACAGGAAGTAGTTCCAGTGCTGGCAGGCAGACTAACAATAGCCTCTTTGGTATACTTCAGGAATGATGTCTATGCCCCAGTGCTGGGTAAGCGACAGATTTGGCTTCCCCGAGCCTGGATGTGTTTTTAGAATGAGATTCAGATGGGCTGTTATTTAAGGATCCACTTTAGCAAAACTTGCAACTGCTTCGTGATCTTAATGCAAATGAGTCACATTCCTACCTATGTTATAATGGCACAAGATGTCATCCTCACTTGTGAGAACAGTGTGCATGCAAATAAGGACTTGGGCTGCCACAGAGAGCTCTCCTACTGAAAACTGATCCATAACCCAGTTCTGAATAGAACACAGGACCCCCAAACACCAGCGTGTGTTACACTGCTAACACATCTTCTATGTTTGTCTGTGCCAGGGAACCTTTCTGTACTCTCTTGGCTCACTCTGTCCTGGGATTAACCAAGCAACATCTCATCTGTATGGGAATGATCACAAACACTGTGAAAGGATGAAAGCCATTGTGCTGGTGTCAAACTCTGATGGCAAGCAATTTCAGAGTGGTTGCCAGAAATCTCATCATTTCAGTCATTTCAAAAGAGTTTAAAGTAGTTGTTAAAAAGAAAGTGCCTCATCATTCTGGGAAATAGAGGCATTCTTGTCCTTCAGTCAGGCATTCTTTGGAGCTATTGACACATTTATGTGATTTTAATGACAGACTACTTTTCTGTCCCTCTGTTTGTACAATAGATGAGATATGCGCGTGATTTTCGAGGATGGAAGAAATAAGGGAGCATGGAATATTTGTATCTCAAATGTGGGAAGTTCTAAAATTTCAGTAACCCCACCCCTCACCCCCAAATGCAGGAAAACTGCATTGCAATTTTGACTTGGAAGGTGTAAGTCTAAGACAGGACCTTGCATCAGAATTGGGCAAATGTAGCTGCTTGATTTCTTGGCCAGCCTGGGACACATCAATTCCTGTTGGAGCTGTTATGTGCTGTTTTCTGCTGATTTTGTCAGTTTATACAAAGGACAGGTAAAGCTATTCTGAAGCCAGCTGATACAGGTCCAAACCCTACCATCAGCTAAACTGGTGCAAATCATATTTGATCAGAGACACACCAGATGTAAAGAAACTGAGAGCAGAATTTGGTGTATTTCACTAGTGCAGCACAAAGTTACACATACAGATCTCTTGATGTTTGTGCTGACTCTGCTGACAGTGCTAATAAAATTACGAGTTAAAATCATTACTTGAATTAGTCATCTTGACTTGTTTCCTTTGCTATGCCTATTTCATAAGAGTTCTACATTTTCAAAGCATAGAGGACAGTTCAATTAAGTGTTTAATAGTTCCATCTGCCCTCCAAAATTTGTTCAAACAGTCTAATGTGAAAGAAAAAAGAGCTGAATTGGAAGGATTCTGCAGTATTTAAGTTTAAATTTTGATTTATGAACTTGGCAGTCAGTCTCTACCAATTAAAAACATGCATAGGGTTTTTTCATCTTCTCCAGACAATTGTTATTACTGAGCTGGTCTGTTTTTGTCAGCATGTGCCAAGTCCTGGCTCTGCCCCAGCCAAGGATCTTGCCTTTCACCTGTCAAAGCCTAATGTGGAAAGTGCTGCATGACAAAGAGTCAAAATGACAGTCCAAAATTGTTCACACAGCAACTTTTAAAAGCTTGGAGAGACTTTTCTTTCATGTTTTAACTGTATAGTTTCAATTGTAAAAGCCCTTTTTTCTACACCAAACCTTTTTCAGAAGCAGAGACTCTAAGTTTGTCTGTAAGCCCTGGCATTCAAACGCTGAAGTTCATCAGAATAAGGCAGATTGAAAAGTTATAGCACTGGGAGATTTTCCATTGAATTCATATTGTAAGAGATGGATTAATCTTTCAAAGATCAAATGATCTGGAAATACAGATGACATAATTTGATTTCTATTTCTTTTTATTAAAAGTGCCAGGATGGATGTGGCCCTGGGCAAGCTGATTTAGCTGCCCCTGCTTGAGTGGAGGGACAGTGGATCCCAGAGGAGCTGGCCAGCCTCAGATGCTGTGAGAGTCTGTGCATTCAACAAGATTTACACCCCATTTATCCTTGGCCAGTGGACCGAATAAAATGAATACTCTAGCATAGCTTTATCCTTAAACTATGTATTACAGCTTTATGAGTTAATATAAATAAATGCAACAGCAAGAATGATTCATCTTCACTCTTTGAGAAACTGTAATATCTTACACTAGATATACTGTCAGTATAGAATAAACAATTTGCCATATTGATACCTGGTTCCTAGCAGTTTTGTTTATTAATTCCCCTTACAGCAAAGAAACAAATCCTGAAATATTAAAATGACACTTTTCTTAGTATCAGAATTAAGTTTCTGTTCCTTTAGGTGGAAATAATTGGTATCATTTTATGATACTCAAAAGTGAATAAGAAGTAAATCTTGTTGCTCTGAGGAAATTTATCTTGTTTTCATTTAGGACAGTGAAAATTGAGAAAGAATCATCTACATTGTCAAAAATATTTCTATATGCATAAGTCAACAATGTAGAGCTAATTAACCAGGGTAAAATTAGGCTAATTAGACTAATGTGCCCGTCACTTTGGTAGTATTCAGGTGATACTTCAGGGTGCATGCTGAGAAAGATTATATTATTAAATGCTCCCTATGAAATGAGCCAAATAAATGAAACCATTGTTACATTGAAAAAAATTGCTCATGTCAAGGTCATGGAGAGATACTCTAATAAAAGGACAAGAAGAGCTGACTGGATTTTTAGGAACCAGAGTAACTTTTATATGTGAGGCTACAAACTCAAATGGCACAGGCTGCAGCCACAACTGCTTCAGTCTCAGTTGCACTCAAGTTTTATTATCAAAATCTTTTCCAGTGTAACTCAGAATGGTCACATCCTTCCAACGTAAAACCACTGATTACAAACAAATCTCGTTAGCAAATGTCCAAAATGCCAAATAGATCACAGCATGGCCACACTGCAGTGAGATTTCTCTCTGGTTTCTTATCTTAAAATTGAGTCCACAGAGTTTTGTCACTGTATTCACCAAGCTCTACTACTGCTGCAATGGCTTCCTGGTTTTTACCATTTTATCATGTGCTTGAGTCTTTATAGAGTCTTTTTTTCCCCCAGCCATTATGGACAACTGCACTTCCAGATACTGGAACTTCTGTGAGCACTTTTGGTTGGTGCTGGATGACCAGGTGGCCAGTTTAGGGTAGTGACTAAAGAACATTTTCATCCTCTGGTGCCTTTGCAGCAGATGTGTTCTGTCCAAATTAGGAATGCCGAGCCTGGAGGGTGTTTCAGCACTGTTGGGTGGCACAGCTTGCACTGCTTGCTCCTTGGAGCCCTGTTCCCTCTAACCCCCGGGTGTGATTTTCCCCTCTCCCTGACAATGGTGCATGATTATGCACAGGTTGTGACTAACACCTACAGTCACTCTGTTGGATGGATTTTTCATACAAACACAGGACCATTATTTCTTTAAAAGAGTGTTTTCAATAGACCATGATGCAGTCTTGTTAAACACTACAGGGGAGCCTTACTTCTTTTGTTTGGGTGCATGACTCTTCATTCTAATTCTGGTTTGTGTCTTTTGCTACCAGTACAAGTCTTTAAAAAAGTATTAATTTTGTTTAAGCAGTACTAATGAAAACCCAAAGCAATATTATTTTGCATTTGGTGAAGTTAACCTTTATTATATTTGTTTAAAACATCAATTATGTGTAATATAGGTTTGCATAAAATATCCCTCCTAGTAATTTATCTTCCACTTCCAGCAGAACTAAGAGTATTGAATAAGTCTGGTTCCCAATCTTGCAGCTAAAAAAAGAAGTGGTATGGAAGGTTACATGCATGTGGGGAAAGGTTTTGCCTTTTAAATTTTTGTTACTTTTATAACCTTTTAGGTTAGAAGTTATTCTTCTGTTCATCACCTAAGTTTTAAATAACCCCCCCTGTTATAATGCTGTTACACTACTCTGCCTGAATAGCCTCTCTTTATTCAGAAATAAATTTCATTTATAATTCTACCAACACATTGGGTTTTTGTTACTTTTTGAATTATTCTTATTGATAATAGGTCAGGTCTAAGAACAGACCATTGCCAAATTTTCTGGGGTTTTTCTCAATTTTTTTTTATGTACAGTGATTAGAATTACTCCTATGGCAATTTTCAAATGCAGTTAAGGAATAGCTTGTCAAAAATTATTTATTCATCTAATGATAGATGTGACTATCTTCTGGGATTTTAAAAAGTGCCTGAGCAAGTTGGAACTAATGAAGTTTAAGCATCTAATATGTTTAGCTTGTCTTAAAAATCCTGTGAGATGATATAAAACGTTTTAGACCCAACCACATTTTCAAAAGTGCCTTAGAGACACTTAATTGATAAAATTGGAAATAAACCACCCACCCTAGCAGTTAAAACCCTGAATATAAATATGCAGAGAAGTATTGTTGCATTTGAGAAGATTTAAGGTTGGAAAAGGAACAAGACTTGCAGGGAGAAGTGGCTCTAACACCACTTTTCCAGTCCTTTCCTTTTATCTGTTTGCCTTTTCCAGTGCCATCAATGAGCCTGTTAAGTGCATTGCTGCCCTGAGAAAAGCTTGCACTTCATCACAAATATCAACCTGCTAGTTATTAAACCAGGAGAGGTTAAAAAATGTCCCCTACATTGTGCTCATAGAAAAAGCTCTAAAGCATGAGAAAACATCCCAGGGATTGTGTGCAATGTCAGTAACAATAAGCACTCCTTTAAGAAGTGCTCCATCCTCCAAGAACTAAATTTCTGTCTGAAAGGGAGATCAGAAGAGCCTCCCAGTAGCACAGTAGCAAAACCAAGCCCCAGTTATTATTCTAAAGAGACAGAAACTGCAGCTCTTCACTGTTCATGATGAAGGCAGCCAAAGCCCCTGGGTTTTATGAGAATGATGTTTGATGTCCTCCAGCAAGGCTGTGTCTAGAGACAGTTTATCAATCCAAGCAGTGCCACGTGCTGTGCTTGTCCCCTGTGTTCAGCCCAAACTGGCATTTGTGTTACATAACACCCTGCAATTCCAGGGCAGTGCTCTCATGGGGACTGTGGCTGAGCCAAGGACAGGAGAGTTCCAAAGGAGTGAAACTCCACCTCATTCTCATCAAAGACACAATGATGGACGTGGCACGCTGGACTCAAGACCACCACAGGGGTTTACTTTCCCACTGTGTAATTTTTGTATGCAAAATGTGGGTCTCTGCTAGAACTTTGCAGAAAAATCCATGAGATTGCCTCTGCATGAGGCAGTGAGATGCCTTGCTGCTGTAAATCACCTCTTGAGACGTATTCCTACTTTCATGCACAGGCAACAGAGGGAGGACTAAGTTCCTGACTAAGTTCCCTCATTTGAATACTGTTATAAATACATAATATAAAGTTGGCTCTTTGCAAATATTAAAATGAATGCTATATGTATAATGTTGGAGAACTTTGCTGTATGAATATAGTTTCTTTTATTTCTCCTACTAACAAAACTTAACAATAGTAGTGTGATAAATATATTTTTCTTGGGCTATAGCATGGTAATGTAAAAAGCTTTTGTTCATGTAACTAACTCAGAATGGTAAAAGATACTTAGGAAATTCTTCACATTCTTGGATTATCCTATCTGGGTGAAGGTGGTGGTGACAGACACCAGAGACCCCAGGAAGGAGTTTATTGATCATCTGTTCTCAGAGAGTGTGGCACAGGATGGAGCCACAAGGAGAAATAAAAAATGCTGATTTACAGGATGGAATAGGGGGGATCAGGTTGGGGGAACTCGAAGGAATGTTTTTGAATAATGCAGTGAAGGTGGTGGTGACAGACACCAGAGACCCCAGGAAGGAGTTTATTGATCATCTGTTCTCCGAGAGTGTGGCACAGGATGGAGCCACAAGGAGAAATAAAAAATGCTGATTTACAGGATGGAATAGGGCGGATCAGGTTGGGGGAACTCGAAGGAATGTTTTTGAATAATGCATGAGGGTCTATGAATATGCAACCTGTTGATGCACTTAAAGAAGTGTATTCAGAGCTAGGGTGTGCTCTTGGCTGAATGCCAAGCACCCAGCCATAAAAATTTTGCTTTATAGTCTTGTCTCTTATTGTCTTTTATTAAACTTTTTAAATTTTACCAGGAAAGTGAACCTCGTTTTTCACAAAATACCAAAAGTTAGGCTGAAGTTGCTCTACTTTAAACTTGAATGGGAATGCAAGAGGCTCATTTGGTGAAGAATTGGGAAGATGTGTCCCGAGCTGTCTCTGTAAGAGTTTTAGGTCTTTCAGGAGCTAATAGCTACTTGTATCTGGTGTTTGCATTGCTCTGTCTCTTCAGATTCTGCTCACTCTGCCTCAAATGGTCCAGTTGTACCTGCTCCATTTGCACCTGCTTTTGGACATTTTATTGTTCTGGAAGAGAGTTTGCCAGTTCTGTCATTTCAATAAATTGCATGTTTTGCTATAGTTTTGCCTTCTGTTCCTTTGCTTTTGAAGGATTAGTTGGAGAGTGAGAGCTGCCAAAATTGCAGCTGTGCAATTTTGCACTTTGCAAGTATTTCCTGGCCTGGCAAGTTTCACATTTCTCCCTTGCTGACAATGCCATGAATTAGTGAACAATAATGCAGTTGTTGCTTTTTAAGCCTTTCCCACACCTGTCTTTGTTCATTTGCAAAGAATTCATGTTCTCTCTTAAATTACTAAAATAGAAGCATTTCCAGTATAGAAGGAGAACCCTCATTGTCCTGTACCCTTTTCTTTATGCCAGTAGGGTACAGGACAATTAATAGCAGCTTTTATTAGAATTGGTCAAAGCCCTTTACACAGGAGAAAAAAAAAAAAATGTGTGTATGCCGACCAGAGCTCAGATTAGGCCTGAGTTAGCCTAAAAGCTACTGGAAGCTCAGAATCTGGTGATTTAGATATTTTCCCTTCTCTCCAACAGGGAAGAATCTTTCAAAACCAAACCATTCAATCACAGAACTGAAGCACCAGGGCTCTATGACATGTGTGTGTCTCCTAAGGATACACAGATATACTTGCACTCATAAATATTTCGCCAGACATGAATAATTTTTCTGCCTTAGGAGCATAGTGAGAAAGAATTTTGTGGCTTGTCATTTGACTGTCAAAGTTGCAAGTTGATCTACTATAGACAGTTTTAAATGGAGAAGGAGCTGAGGCCACATCTGTTCTTCTCTATTGTTCCATTCCTGCATGGGGTGAGGAGAAGAAACCACTGGTAATAGCAACACACATCTGTAAGTCTCCAGAGATCCTTCTGAGGGAGCAAGTGTCTGCTGTGGAGAGCTCTGCACCTCAAAATACGTGGTGGTAATTGAATTCCTGCTAATTGAGTTTAGTAGTCCAAAGGCTCAAACACTAATGAGCTAAAGCAGCACATATGAAAAAAGGGAAATACCTGTCCCATAACTTTTTCTGTTTTCTGTCTCATAATTGCCTAGCCTGCTCTGAGAGTTGCATTCTGTCACATGTCCCATCCCTTTTGAATTTGTTATTCTTGGATTTCTTTTCCTTGGGGGCAATTTTATTTGCAGTTGATGTTTGCTTACAGGATTGAAAATAAAAAAAATTTGCTGCCTGTCATAAAACAATTTACCTGAGAGAAAACAATAACACCACTGAGGCAACTGTACAGTTACATTTCTTGGTAAATATGTGCTTTTTACTGATTGCTTTTATTTTCACAGTTTCTCTTTCACAGCCCTTGACAGCCTCTAATTCCCAAGGATAAACTCCCTCTTGCTCCAAAGCAGGTTACATCAGTTGGACTGATAAAATTATTAGCAATGGGTAATATCATAGAATGGAGACAAGCCAACAATCAATAATGGTAATAATCTGTCATTAAAAAAAATTTAAATGGCAGCAAAATTAATATATTGTATTTTTTCCTGCAAGTCTTGGAAACATAAATCAAGATATTAAAAAGCAAACTAAATTCAGTTTGTATGGGGCACATTTTAATAGCGTGTGGGAAAGTAGTGTTAGTTTTGTTGCTTTACATATTTTAAAAATCTCTTGGCCTTAACTGTGTTTACTGGCAATTGTATTCTTCTGGTCTCAATTTTCTGCAAGTTCTGCCTCTTGATTTGTAATGTGTTATCATCAACTGCTCTATTTTTGTAATTTATTAAGTATTCTTTTCTTATTTCTTCATGAATTCTTTTGTCTCTACAATGAAGCTTTAAAAATGAGTAGGTTTCCTTGATTATTATTTTGTAGCACTGGGGAAAATAATGGCATTGTAACTCATGCTATTCTGTTAAATTCACATCAACAATCAATCTGTAATTGTTTCTGGCTTCTCAGAATTGGTTGTCTAAAAGCACTGGGGTTTAGACTTTATTTTGCTTGCACATAAGGAAAGCAGTAGGATGATTTGTTTTACCTCCACTACCACTCTTTTAGCTCTAGGAGGAATTAGTCTCTGTCTGGCCAGGTAAAGTGTATATGGATTTCCTAGCACACTGGATGAAGCCTTTTGATTTAGGAAATTATCTTCTGGACTATCACCAGTCTTTTAAGATACACATTTCATATTGTAGCCTGTGTGTTAAAGCAACATTTTTCTCCAGGTAGAAAGTATAAATTGGTATTAGGAACCCAAGCGTCCTTTACTTTTTCTGGGTTTATGGTTTCTAAAAAGTGCCATTTATACCCCGTCTCATGCTTTATCTGTTATCATTCTGAGCATTCACGATGCCTTTCATGCTATTTTTCAGTGAATCAGAGAAAGGTAATTCCATTTTTTTACACAGTTTTCTCAACTTCAAGGAACATATTTGGGAAAGCTCTAGTTTCTGCTTATGAGAAGGATACAGAATCAGTTTTTCTATAATGCAACATCTTTCTCATTTCATATTAAATACTTTTCCTGAATGTCTTTTGTACTTGAGGATAAACAGTAGCTTATGTCTAATAAATGTCAAACAGAGGACATGCCAAATTTTCAGTGGCAAACTGCAGTGAAGCACCCAGCCTAAAAGCTGAAATATATTAAAAATATTGTTTGGAGCCACAGGCTAGTGAGGACTGTTGGATATGTCCTGATGCTTTCCTGCTAATATTTTTGGTGGAAATTAAGTTCTTGAAGTTAAACCAGGTGCATGTTGCTCACTCACCCACAACTTTCTCATATTTTTGTTTTATTTACAACACCCTTGGAATTGGAAAATTTAAGCTCTCAAAGCTCTCTCATTGTACCTTGTTAAAACAAAACCAGCATAGAAAATAAATATTAGCCAGGTATTTACGGAGCAAACAGTAATTCATGTCCGCCTCAAAAATCACTTTCTTTTGCAGCCAAGAAATGGTGCCATCTTCCAAGGCAGTCGAAATATGTGAAGCTTCTCTTATTGACCTCTCTCCATAGAAGAGCAGCATGGTTTACACATGGAAACACAGTTGGTGCTGTTCTCCACAGGCCAGTAAAGAATGGGGATGGGTTTCAGGGTTACCAGAAGGATATCTGAGACCTTTTCTGAACATTGCTCCAAGGACAGCCTTTTCTCTTTTCCTCTGCACACTGTCATTTAAAAATGCATCCTAGTCTCAAAACAACAAATTTTGCTTTTGCAAATTTGGACAGGGATTATTTTTTCCTTAGTTGATAGGATATTGTCACATCCCTACTGTTTTTATTCTTCACAGAAGACATTTTTAAAATGCCACTTAAAAATAACATCTTGCTGCAGCAAGGG
Organism: Polioptila caerulea; assembly: GCA_013397295.1. Classification (NCBI taxonomy): domain Eukaryota; kingdom Metazoa; phylum Chordata; class Aves; order Passeriformes; family Certhiidae; genus Polioptila; species Polioptila caerulea. Next base: position 440,387 of record VYXF01000190.1, read on the forward strand.
AGGGATTATCACACGTTAATTTGATATGTTCACTGTAAGTGGTTTTATTGCTTTTCACAACAATTTAAAACTTCAGTATTCAGAACCCATTTTAGAAATTATCATCAGAGGATGTTAGTCTTACCTGTGCAGGACAGATGATATATGTTTTTACAGCTTATTAGGCTCCTAGATTTACCCTGAACACATACACAAAATCTGCTTGAAATATTGGCCTCGTACACAGCTACATGTAAATTACTGGGTAGATGGTCCCACTGGGGTTCCTGTTTTGTACCCTGGAACTATCAAGATTCAGTGTGCCAGTGAGCATCCTAATGATAGCTGAGAGTGCCGAAACTTTCTGTTTTCATGGCAACCACACAATCTGTTGTACAATAACTACTGCTTTGTCACTTGCTTCGAGATGAGCTTTGAAAACAGTTGGCAGGAGAAAAGCACCTTTTTATGCCTTCTCTCTACTGAGCCTGATATTGTTGCCTGATGTGTTTTGTTAGCACACAAGATACATCTCTTCCCATGCAGGTAATTGGTAGGGGGCTTTCAGGGATATTAATGGCTGTGTGATCCGCTTGCTGTTTGTGCCTCTGAGATAATTAGAGTTTCCTTCGGGGGATCACTGATCTGAGCTTCACCTTGCCTGCTCTCCCCCTCGGAGGCAGCAGCTGAGGCTCATGAAGGTTAGAGTCAGATCTGAGGAAAGGTGCATTGCCAGCGAAAAAAGTACCCATTATCTGCAGAAATCCACTCAGGGATCGGCCAGGTGGGGCAGAACAGGGTCAGGTGTGTGGGGAGGGTGAGTGGAGAAGAGGCCTTTCACAAAGACCTCACCCAAAAGTGCATTGTCTCTCTGAGGAGCATTGTGCCCCAGTCCCAGAATGGTGCCAGGGCAGGAGATTTTCATATTGATGTTAAAAAAATACAGTCTGGGCTCTCTGACTGTTATCCCACAAACAATGTTAATTTATACAGATCGTGTAAAACAGCTAACTTTCATCTGCGTCTCCAAATGGCAATAAGATATGAGCTGCTGCCTGTTGAAAGCCATGGAAATGACCCAGTAACATTTAATGGGCTTCAGATCAGACCCAGGATGTTAATTTCTTCATCATTTTTAGGACATGATCCCAAATAAGCACACAAATAATGCCTTTCTACTCTCTCCCTCACCTTGCACCAGGGTGAGTGTACTTGCTTCTCTCCAGGAGAGAAGGTTCCAGCTGTGGCTAGGCATTGATAGAGGGGTACACAGGGATCCTGAGATTTCCTAAATGTTCTCCTCCAGGTACTTCCCAAATGAGTGACCTCTCAGTCACAGGAGAGCTTTCAGGATGTTGATGTCCCTGCTACTGAAGTGGACCTTGGTATAATGGGAAAGTTTTCTTGAGAACTGTGATGACAAGGCAGTTGCAGTCAGTAGAGCCTCTTAGATCAGGAATCACAGTTCAAGTCCCAGGGAAGGCAGTTAGACCACCTAATCTGACCACCTGTGTACCACATGTGTGTTGTATTTCACTCAGATGTCACTGTGTAAGATTCAGATATTGAAGGTCTGGTATTGAACTCTCAGGGACAGTGTGCCTCATACAGGAAGGAGATGCACTAACCTTGCTGTTGTTCCTGGTAATCAGGTGAAATTTGCTGGGCTAGCCATGAAACATGTCCCCTGTTCTTTGGTTTGGAAGGTATATATTGTTAAAAAACCACCAACCAACCAACCAACCAACCAACCAACCACCCAACATCCTGGTGATCAATGTAATCAATGGTCAATAAACAGGTTGTCAAGTCAGTGATTTTGCTTAGTCCCTTGTAGCAGTGATTCATCTGACCTGCTGTCTCAGGTCCAGCTGTGGTCAAGCTCTGATTATCACAAAAAAAAGTGAACAGAAAAAGTCCTGGAGTACGAGCTCCCTCAGGTAGTGCCTCTGTATCAAAAGGTGCACTTGGCTGCCCTGCCAGGGTGCAGATCTGCCTGACTCAGTACCACCAATTCCATCCCCTTCAATGAGCACTTGTCCCCCAGAAGAGCTCTGTTATTGCTCCTTTAAAGCAGGCTGCAAGTTCTAGTGGTACCTAACCCTGGTAGCTGCCTTTGAGCATCTGCCCTTTTGCTTCCTGCACTTGATCTGACCTACACATTTCCTTTAGTTTTGCTAAAAATAGGTGGTCTAAAGCTTTCAGGAGAATGAAGTGATCTGTTCAGAGACAAGCTGCAATGTTAAAGTGCATTTGCCTTTTAGCAAGTATAATATGCATCAAATAAATTATATCGATGAAGACTAAATAACACTTTACCATGCTGCCCAGGGAGCTCCAAAGTTCTGTTGTCTCAGACAACATTTTGTTCCTTTGAAAATGGTTTTCTTCATAAAAGAAAACAACACTGATTAGTGGCTGTTTGGAATTAAAATATTGAGCACTTTTGTTGTCAAATACTATGATGGAACAAGAACAACTGGCACAGGAAAAGTAATTTTAATTTTCAATGTCTAAATTGATCAATTAAGAAAGAATTAGATTGGCATGGACATAACCAAGAAATATCAATAGGTAACAAGTGTCAACACTGTAATTTGGCCTAGTCTGCAAGTATATGTGCTTGTTCTCTCCCTAACTCCCTCATCCATAATTTATAAATCATTGACACAATGAAGACACACAGACAGATGTTACGTGAGGATTCCTCCAGTCTCACGATTTGGGGTTTCAAGATGAAATAGTCAAAGTGTCTGTGTGATCCTGAAGGCCAGGTCCCACTGCTGTTCTGAAAAATGCACAGCTGACATGGATGTGACAGAAAAGGGAGGGAGGGAGCCAGGAGGTGTGTGGGGGTTAAAAGGAGATCAGGGCAGAGCCAGAAATAGATGTAGTTCCTATACAGTGTTGGCTTTCAAGACTTATGGAGCAGGATGGGCTAAGTGTAGATTCAGATCCACATTTTCATTCTGGAGATTTGGACCTGACACTGGCTCAAGTATTGCTCTGCATTCCTGGCTTATTCTCCCTGGGATTGTAGTGGGAATTAGCAGGAGAGTCAATTATTGTCCCTGAAAATGCTGGGCTGTTTATCCTTTTGCTTGTCATTTCCATGATGTTTTGAACTGCTCCTTCGGGAAGAGGCTTTCATGGAATTTTCCCTAATATTTTCACTTGAAAGTTTGAAGTACTGCTGCAGGTATTTTTACAAAACCTATCAAAAAGGGTTTTCAATGCCATTCAATTTCTCTTGCTGTCCAATCTAAGTCTAAAAGAGCCACAAATAGAGCTGTATAACTGCATTTAGAGGCCTTGGTCCTGGGATTATGGCTATGCAGGAAGTGGATTTTCACATTCACAAGTGTCTTGGTCACTTTCCCTGTAAGTGTCCAGATATGTAGTAAGAGTTGGATTTTCTTTGGAAGTTTTCCTTGCTCTCCCTATGGATTTGATCTCTTGCTGTGTTCTGAGAGACACCCTGCTCAGTCTCCTCAAAGCACTGACACAAATCCTGACAGAACTTCCAAAAGCTCTGGCAGGAGAGTAGTTAGACATTCTTTCTTCTGCTTCCCTTGCCTAACTTATCTGCTGTCTCAGAAAAATAGGTACCCTGTCTCCAGAGGCTGGATTCCCAGAAGGGACTGTCTCTTGCATATCCATTTCCATTATTGATTATTGTGTATTTTGTTTTGCATTTGCATTTATCTTTCTGGAATGCAGTGGTTACCATCAAGGCTGACTTTAAATCAATCCCCTGACGTCGGCAATGTCTGTAATGGATTTTCACAAGGCAATTATCTTTGTTGTGGAAAATCTCCAAATGTAATTCATGTTAAACTGTACTGAAACCTGTAAGCCAAACCATTGGAAGTGTTTTAGCAATATCAACCCTCCAGTTCTACATGTACATCACTGCAAGAGCAAAGGCATTTCCCAGAGCCATGAGGTAGAAAATGAAAGTACAGGAATTCATGTTAGAAGTTTGATGTGTTGTGTTGGGAATGCACAGACCCACATGTGATGAAATACTTCCATGTACAGTGAAACATCACCCCTTCTAGAAGTGAACATCATCATGTGGACACTTTAAGAAGGGTAGGGGTATTTTAAATCCATTAGCTTTTCCTTCAGTCTGCATTTGCAGGCAGGTTTTGAGGCTGAAATAGCAATGTGCACAAAGTGCTGATATCTAGTGTTATGGAATAGCATATTTTTATGGTCCTCTGAGTCCTAAAAGTTCCTATTTCCTTATTAAAGGTAAACTGGTTTGGATTCTCTATCTTTCCCAAATCCTCAATTGAATGAAAATATGAGCTCTTGAAAGTGTTGCAATTTCCTAACACTGAATCTCTAAACATGCTAACACAACATTGGGCACAGCAAAGTTTATTTTAATGTCTATTGATGTGAGGTGCTCATAAAACTGGGGCTGTGTTTACTTGAATTCTCAGGACAGACTCATGAATTTCATCGGAGTTCAGCCCAGTAGCACAGGATTCATGACCAGATGTTTGAAATAAGCACACAGCCAATGTGTATTTCAGCCTCTCATAACCGTACAAGTGAATGCTTGCATTTTTCAGAAAATCTCAAAGCTGGCAAGTTCGTCTGGAGAAATAAGTTTCCTCACTGTTGCCTGGCTTCTTGAAAAAGTTCCAGCCTTCATCCTCTGACGCTATGNGGCTCTCTCCTGTGCCTCCCCAAGAACGTTTATTCCAGGACAGGCACAGGGCCAAAGACCGAGAGCAGCGCTGTGCAGGGTGTTTTAAACGGGGCAGGCACAAGGAGAGGGCACAATTCTGCAACCAACAGGGGAAGGGGTGGGGGGAGCGCAGAGCAGGGTTTGCAATATTGCAGCCAATGCAGGAACACACGGGAAGGGAACAATTTAAACAAAGCAATGGGGCCTCGAGGCTTAGGGCATTTCCAAAGGGGAGGAACAAGCAGGGGGTTGGCACAGGGAAGGATTGACGTCTAGGAAGGGAACATTGGAGAACAAGGGGTGGATTCAACGCAGGATTGACAACTTCGGGAGGAGAAAACTTGGACCAAACCAACCAACCTGGGAAAACCAGGAGCCATCCATTTAAGAAATTGCTATACAAATCCATGTTAAAGAAAAACACACCACCTCAATCCTCTTTTCATAATTGTAGCAATGTTCTGGTGTTATGATTGACTTCAAACATATGATGAGCAGTGGAAGCTCAATAGCTTTAGCTGACATTTTCATTATGCTTCAAGAAAATATCACACCCAGTCTTTCCTAGATGTTTTTGGTTAGAAATGCATTAAAGATGATTGTGCATGGGTGGACCAGTGTCCTTTAGAATAAGGACACTTTGTAGAGGAATGGTTTTGTCTAGAGGTAAACTTCAGAGTTAATCCCAGTGAAAATGGAAAGTACTTGTGGGAGAGCTGGTGTATAAAGGTGTGAACTGTAGAACTTTCCTTAGCTCACTTGTGAGTATAATGTTCAGAGAAGTTAAAAAAATGTGCTGTATTCCCCTCTTCCTTTGGAATATAAATTTAGGCCTAATCACCAGCAGAATTAACAGAATTGGATTAAAGTCTATGCAAGGAAGCAAAGAAAAAAAATCTATAGGATGATTGTCTTACAACTGGTGGGTTTTTAAAATTTTTACCTGTAAAAAAATAAATACCTGCATCACTCTAGGGCCTCTGGTGAGGTAATCAAGGAATGTCCATTTATTTTAGAATGTCAAGAGCAGTTTGACCTCAAGATGGTGCTAGATGGTTGTCTGTCACAACAGCTATTGTTTATTTTTTACATTTTCAGAATGAAAAAAACATTGGTAACCTAATTGGTTAATAAGCAATAAAAAAAGATAAAGACTTCATATTAAAGTGCATCAGTTTTACAGATTAATATGTTCCTCAGCTTAAGCAAGACATGAATTTATTTGAAAAGATATTAATTATATCAATGTTTCAGAATAGAATTGTGCTTGGGAAGAAACAGAGCATATATAAAAGTCGTTGGAATCACAATGGGTATGAGATGCACAATATGTTACTTGACAGCTTACCTGGTTATTAGAACCAGGCAGCCTGGGAGTCATGAGATTGTCATTCTGGCAAGATAAAGTCAGATGTCAGATGAATAGTAAAGCCTGAAAGTTCCTGAAGAAGTTAAGGCACTTCTCCATTCACAAGAAATAATATGTACAAGAGTTTTAATTATTTCAAATCGAGCTGGTTTTCTGCTGGAAGATGAATATCCAGGGTATGGCTGTCGTACCCGAGCTGTAACCCATCCCTGAATAAGCAGATGAGCAGAACATCAGGAGGTGAGCAGAACATCAGGAGATGAGCAGAACACCAGGAGATGAGCAGAACATCAGGAGATGAGCAGCACTGGCACGGCAGCATTGTTACCCTGACAGCTTCCTCAGCACAAGCAGCTGTCAGGATGCTGCAGAACAGAACACCCAGGCTGCTGCTGAGGACTTTCCCTGCAGTTATGGCACCAGGCTTGATTTTCTAGAACAGCCCAACAGTGACCAGATGACCAGAAATTCATCTTACAGCTTCCTTCCTTGTGGGACCATTAAGGGAGAGATTTTCCAAGGAGCCCATGACAGCGTTTTTACTGTTTGTGGTAAAAATGTAGTGCCAGGTCTGTACAAATTGTACCCAACCTGGTGGTCTCTAAAACAGACCTGCTCACTTTGAAAAAATCTTTTAAATCTTTTCCCAAAATGAGATGTGGGTCTGCTTGAAGATCCTGGTTCCTGGGCACATCTCCTATGACTGGTGGGTGTTGGAAAGCAGGGAAGCTTTCTTCCCCACACATGGTAATTTTGTTATTCTTTTTGTTGTCTCCTGTATTTTTCAAAGTTTGCTTTTTTTTTTTTTTTTTTTTTTTTTTCAAAAAA
>VYXF01000190.1:447311-521007 GCA_013397295.1 Polioptila caerulea
TTTTGTTTCTCCTGTATTTTTTAAAGTTTGTTTTTTTTTTTTTTTTTTTTTTTTTTGGCAACAAGAGTTAATCCTTTAGAAAAGCTGCAAAATGAGAACAATTTATATGTCAATTTATTTTGCATCAGAAGGCCTTTCAAAAAGATGGCTGTTTAATATATAATCTTATAAATGAATCAGCAAAATAATATGGGAACTTGGGGATGTGCAGTGACAGAAAGGTTTTTTTTATTAAATTTTACTTTATTTTGATTTTTTTGTTTCCCCAGACATTTTTCTTGATATCTTCCAAAGTTTTTATAATTGTTTAATGCAAGCAATTACTTACAAGGTGGCTGTATCAGCCAAGACAATGTTACAGAAATGTGAAAAATCCCTGGCATTGAAAAGGGATGCTTGATCTCCTGAAATAACTGGAAATTTGCCATCATTCCTTTGTCACCTGAAAAAAAGAAGGTTTTACATTCCTTCCCATTTGCAAATCTGAAATAATGTACCTTAATACAGCACTGCCCATACTGCTCAAGTATTAGTTTTTTCATTATTTGTAAAATGCATTTCTTGGAGGGAAAGAATCAGCTAAATGTGATTGTTTGGCATTTTAAGGCAGGGAAATAGAAACTAGACTGTGCGTCCTACCCACAGATTTTTATCAGATGCAGATAAAAATATAAATAGCCTAGGAGACAGTGTCCTCTTAAATGATGATCCTAAGGTTAGTGGGATTTTTTGAGAAGATTTTTCTTGTCTAGACAGTTATAGAGAAGCTGGAAGTTGATTTAGGTTTTTATTACAGGGAATATAATTCTACATCCCTCATATTCAGTATGTAAGCAGGAAGGCATTTTACGTGTAATTTTAGAAAGCAATTTGTAAGAAAATATACTGGTCGTTCCTGCTATCTGAAAATATATTAAAAAAATTATTTCAAATGGTAAATAGGTTACATATTTTAGAACAGCAGGGAAATCAACCTATTATTTTTGTTTTCACTAGATTAAATTCCAAAGTGACATTCTGGCTGACAGGAGGAGAGACACTAATAAAATTCAAGCTTATATGTTGAGGCTAAAACAAGGGGAGACTTAGGGTAAGAGTGTTTAGCTAAAAGGAATTTTAAGTCACAAGTACATAAGAATAGATGATTAATTATGTTGTCCACTTGGGGCAATGACTGTGCAGGACAAATTGCATTTGAACTTGGCTACAGCAGAATTTTAAAAATTAAGGCATTTGATGGCATTAAAAAAACCCTAAATTCCTCCTCTCAAAGGATTGTGTATTGATCCAGGGAAATTATTCCCTTTGGGTTTATAGAGGAATTTAGGAGAAAGCTGTCTATAAATATTGATCCTGACACAGGATCCTCCCAGTCCCAGTCTCAGAGATGCCACTTCTGAGATCTAGAGGCTGAATGTTTGCAGTGACCTCTGCCATACAAAGATCAGAGTCAGCATCTGGATCTCCATATGGAGGATAAAAGTTTTTGTATTCCAAAAATCTTTCCAACAACTATTTTGGCAGGGACAATCATAAAAAGAGTATTTGAGCATCTTGTTACACTGTTAATATATTCCCATCAGGAAGTTAAACTAATTAACTCCTCTCTTTTGCATACCTTGGTGATATTTTTACATTTCCCAGGGTACATAACCAGTCACAAGAAAAAGAAAATGTCACCTTCCAATAGTCACTCCCTAGCAGGCGCTGGAGGACACTCTTAAAGCAACATTTTTTGTGTGCTGTTAAGTTTCTTATTGAGGTAGAACAAAAGATGATGGTCTCACCTGACAAATTTGTTTCACCTTGATGTGTATCTCTTCTTAGGTTTTTTTTTTTTTACATATATTTTTACTTTGTGCTCTTGAGATCACAGTCACTTATTCCGCTTGTGTCCTCTGATTGCCTGAAAAAAAAGTTTAATAATTACTGAAATTACTTGGTCAAAACACAGAGCTACTGGAGAGTCCAGCAGAGGATCTCAGGTGAGTGGGGATGATAAAGGACCTGTGAGAGGGTTCCAGGGCCTGGAGCACCTCACAAAGGCTGAGGTAGCTGGGAACGCCCAGCCTGGAGAAGGGAGGGCACAGGGTGAGCTCCTCATGTGCAGATCTCTCCAGGGGATGTGAAGGGAAAGCAGGCAGACTCTTTTCACTGCTGTGAGTGACATGCCAAGAGGCCATGGGCACAAACTGGAACTCCCTCTGGACATCAGGGAACGCTTTTTCCCTGTGAGGGTGACCCAGGGAGGCTGTGGGGTCTCCATCCTCAGGGATAGTCAGAAACTGTTTGGACACAGGCCTGGGCAGCCTGGTCTGGGTGTCCCTGCCTGAGCAGGAAGGTCANAGGGATATTCAGAAACTCTTTGGACACGGGCCTGGGCAGCCTGGTCTGGGTCCTGTCTGTCCCTGCCTGAGCAGGAAGGTCAGACAAGATTGTCTCCAGAGATCCCTTCCAACCTCAACTATTCGGGGATTTTGGGTGCCTATACCATTGCTGTTCAGTGTTTCTGATGTCATCTGTGACAATGATGAGGAACAAAAGACTTGGATCTCTTTAGCCCTGAACTAAACCTACTTCCCCTCTTGCCTTCTTTCCTTGTTAGGGCTCAATTTCTTCAGACTATCTGTGAAAACAAGGTCTAAAAAAGAAGCTTTTGGTCAAGTAGAGCAGAACATAATTCAGGTAATGAAGTAATGAAGGACAAAGCAAGGTACCTGTATGCAAACAAGGTTTGCCTGTGTGCAAACAGCCTCTGGGGGTAACTTCTGGTGTTTATGGTTCTCTTCCTATTGTGAGGGAGGGCATTTTTTAAAAAGTATCATCAATGTGTTGTGGAAACCAACAGTTACACGGAAGGACAAGGGTTGTAGTCGTAATCTACCTAATGCTCCTAAATGAGGTATTTGTAGAGAATTGGAATCTGAAATGGCCTATGTGGCAGTTAGGATTTTTTTCTTTTTTTGAGTTTGCCTGATGCACACAGTGTATTAAATGCTATTCAGCATAACACCCCTGATTTAATATGTAGACAATTATGAAGGATTAACCAGGGATAATAGCTGTGAACCTGATTCTTTATTTCCTGGATCAGCAATGCTGGAAGAACAAATGGAAGGCATAAATGAAATAATCTCTTGCTGGGCAGTTGAAGAACACACTAAATCACCTGCCTAACCAAGAATGAAGATTATGTTTTTGAACTGACAGAAAAAATCATGGTTAAGGTCATTGTGGATTTAATACCCCAAGGAACATTATAATGAACTGGTTTGTCTTTATGTTAACTAAAGAAAGCCTCAATCTTCAGCCAGTTCTCTGTTGAAGGCACATGAATTTGTCTAGAATTAATGAGATGACGATGTTTTTTGATCAAATTGATGGAAATTTATTGAACTGCATGAACCACATGTTTTCAAAAGAGGCATTGAAGATTTTGGCAGCACTTCCTCTGTTTGGCTTTTAGGAAATTCCACAGTTGGAGAACTTTGTGTTCCAAAGCCAGGATGAGCATAGAGTTCGGCTTTTTTTTTTTTAATTCTACCAAGCAGATTTTCTGAGAGGAAAGAGAATATGAATGTTTTAAATATAATGTTCCACATTCTATTAAGAAATGTCTAAGCTATTCAATGGATATTAAATGCAAGGAAGTATAACATTATTTTAAGAAATAAAAGGAAACATCCTAAAAATGTTTAAAACTTATTCAAGTGCCTATAATTTTAAAAATTGTTTTCACCAAAATCTATATTTAAATGAGATTTCAATTCCTGTGAAGACCCCATTGTTACAGAAAAACAATCAAATGAAAACATGCTGCAAGTCCTATTCAAGACTACATGTTCCCTTTAATATAATCTTTCTGTGGGACTCAGCAAATTGGAGTAGCTAGGTCCAGATTTATTCCATGTAAGTTTAACAGTTTTTGTGAAGGGGAAGGAGTCTCTGTGGTGGTTTGGCAGAAAGAGAAACAGCTCCAGGGAGGCTGCATGCCCCTGGCATTGCCCCTTCTCTCCAGTGCTGAGAACAGTTGGCATGGGAGACACAAACCCCAGGGTGATCAGGTAACTGGGTGAAGAAGCTGTGGTTTATTCCTGCTGGTAACCCCAATACAGACTGGTACAAGACCTGGCCACTAAAAATGAGGCCATTTTTCTGAGGATAAAAAAGATGTCCTACTGTGACTGACTCAGGAGGCTACTTCCACTGCAACTCAAGCTGGCCAGCTTATTTACACCATAAAATTGTGTCCTAAAATTTAAACTGAAAGCCTGTTTCAGCCTCTCTGGACAGCCAGAGAAACAACACAGAACAAAAGGATTTCATCCCAAATTCCTATTTTCTGTCAGCAAATACCTTCAGAATTACAGTTGAATAATTGCAGACAGATTGAAGAGCTTCATGGATGTTTTGAAGTTATATATATTGTGCACAGATGTTCAGCCCAGTGAATTTGAGTGTGTAATAGCCTGTGATGAAGCGTGCAGGCCTATCAGTGTCCCTGGAGAGGACTCTGAAGCCATTTTACAACCTACACTGAGCAGAGTGTATAAAAGGAGACCCTGCTAAGCCAAGTCCCCAGGAGTTAAATTCCCAGTCAGGGTTTGAAGCTATTCAGGGTGTTACTAATAACAGAAACATCATTATCTGCAGCTAAACTCATTTACATTCTATATTTTGGAAGAAGAGAATTAGGATTAGTTAGGAGAGGATTGTTCTTCCTCCTAGCCAAAGGGGTGAGCACTGGAGTAATGAGGTGTTACCCAAGAAACTTCTTGATTTCTTGTTCTCATGTTTATTGATTGTCAGCCTACATGAAGGACATGTAGCTACAGTCTTGAACTTGAAAAAAGCTTCTTCTTGAGTGTTTTGACAGTCTGGCATGTGTCTTGCTTAGATATGAATAATTTAATAGCTATAGTTGTAAAATCAGTATACACAGAACTTGTGTTTTATGACAAAGATGTTGAAGAGTGCCAGTCCCAGAGCTGACCCCTGAGAAACAGCACTTGTTGCTCCTTTCCTGTGGATATCAAGCCATTGACCACGACTCTTAGTGTGAAACCATCCAGCCAATTCCTGATCCACCGAGTGTTCCATCTATCAAATCCATGTTCCTCCAGTTCAGAGACAAGTATTTCAAATACCACCCACAGTGAGCTAATACTGCTGAAGGGGTTCCAAACACCCGCCAGCCTTTGCTAGTCACACCTGAGTAGTTTAAAATATCAGCACTACAGCAGCCTCATAAATTAGCAGCAGGTTACATCTTTTCGTTACAGATGTGGCAATGTCATCCAAGGAAGTGAATGACTCAGGCACCAGGAAATGGAATGCAGGTAGCAAACGTTCAGCAGGTCACAGTATCCCATTTATAGCACAACAGATGATCTGAAATGTCACCACTGCTCTGGAGAAAACAAAGTGCTGCATCCATACATTGCTGGAGGCCATGGGAGTGGGGAAAGAGTTTCTCTTGCTGGCTCAGGCAGTTAAAATTCCTGCTCATCTATTACAGCACATGTTGTCTTTAGCAGCTCCATGGCTTTGATAACAATAGATGGTAATTTTCTCACTATGAGTAGTGGAAGTCAAGACTGGAGGAGTGGTGGTTTTCTGGATGTTTCAAGGCACAGTACAAGTCTCAGAAATTCTTGCTCTGTCTTTGTGCTGCTGATCCTGTTTAACTATCTCAGGAACACAGACACTGAGAAAGAGAGAGGGAAAAGAGTTTGCCCAAGGTTCCCTCTATGGCAAACAAGCCAAAGTAGAGCACCTTGGCTCTCAGCCTGCTGACCTCTTTAGTACAAGGTGAGAAGCTGTTTCCAACAAAATGGGATTGTGCATACCTTCCTGTAGCGTGCTTAGCTGGTACTATTTTGTGTTAAAGGCTACATCAAAGTTTCATGTGTAAATTCTGTGGCATTCTTATGATGTGTACTGTTCTTATGATGTGGGGACTGTTTAACACAGGACACTAGAATAGTGTGAAGTAGCCTGAAACAAAATGAGGACTATATATCAGAATATTTTCACAAATATGAACTTTCTTTGTCACATTCATTGATGTTTCTCTTCATAGGGGCAAGTTCTAGGTGAGTTCTGGGTGAGGATGATATATATTTTCCCTCTTTTGGGTAGTCAACTACAATTGTTAACACAGGGAAACACAGTTTGGATCCTGCTATTCAGTTACACTTAGGATCCATTTTCACCTGGTTTTATTTCACTGCAGGTACATTTCTCGATGTGGTGTCAGGAGACTTTCCAGTTCCTGGAATGGAGGAACAAGAGAGAGGAGCTTTGCATTTGTTAGGTTTGTGTCAGGGGCATGATTCCTGACGTCCCCAGAGCTGCTCTCCCGGTTTGGCCAGGAGCATGTGGGGCTCAGTGCCAGGCAGCAGTCTGGCTCATCCAGTCTAAGAGCTGTGCCTGCAGAAGCAGAACACCTGGGAGCCGAGCTCCTAATAGGTGCCCTGGCAATATGGGCTGCCTGGGCAAAAAGGAAATGTCTGGCTCTGGGCCCTTGGGCTGCTACATTTCCTCAAAATGTTCCCAAAATATCACATATCACAGTGCTATCCTGCCTGAGTTCCCACTTGCTCAGACTTTATCCAACGGTCTTCTCACATTGTTCTCAGTGCCCAGGAGCATTCAGAGCTTCAAAACCCTTTATGGATAGATTTTGAAAAAAACAAAAAAGAAAATAANTGAGCTCCTAATAGGTGCCTGGGCAAAAAGGAAATGTCTGGCTCTGGGCCCTTGGGCTGCTACATTTCCTCAAAATGTTCCCAAAATATCACATATCACAGTGCTATCCTGCCTGAGTTCCCACTTGCTCAGACTTTATCCAACGGTCTTCTCACATTGTTCTCAGTGCCCAGGAGCATTCAGAGCTTCAAAACCCTTTATGGATAGATTTTGAAAAAAACAAAAAAGAAAATAAAAAGAGAAGAGTAGAGGAGAATGCATTAGTCAGAGTTTAACAGTTGCTTTCCAGGAAAATGTCATATTTTTTGCAGGCTTGAAAGTTTTCCCTGGATACTGAGTCATTTCTACAGTTATTCTGGGCTATCAGACCATGATACAGAGTTGTATTCTCCATGTTGTTGCATAACAGAAATAAGTTATGACAAGTTCATTTAACATCTTGTGGATGATTTGGGAAACTATGTGACAATAGCCACAGGTCAGGATAGTTGACAGTCAGGTTACATTATTACAACTTGCCAGAAACCAGACCAGAGGGCAACATCCAGTACTGCAAAGCTCATTCTGGAGTTTTTTTCATCACAGTTTCCTGTACCCTATATACTTTCTATTCTCACCTTTATGGGACATGGAAATTGTTCTAGACAAGTTAAAATCAAAGACTTGAACTGTAAATAAACCTTCTGTTGGTAACAGATTGGGAAGAATGGTTTGGATACATTGATATTGCACCTGAAGGAGCACAGCAGCCTGATATCCTCCAATTAATGTAAATCTGATTGAGGCTTTGTATTTTTATGCTAGGGCCTCACAAGGGTAGAATCTTGTGTATAGTTTATAGAAAGTCACCCAGCAAGGCAAAAAAAATAAAAATCAAAGAGTTCCCAGCCTTGCATGAGAATAGAAACGAAGCCCCTGCCAAACTCTTTTTCTTTCATACATCACTGACCCACCTCTGCTCCCTCAGATTCCCCCATCTGTGAACGAAGCCTCTGGATTTCTGACAGTAGAGGTTGTCTTTGATATTTACCTTTCTTCTTCTCTTCTCACTGTCACTATGTGTTGGCCAGCCTTCAGTCAAGAGAATCAGTTTAGTTAGAGGTTAGTTCAGTACTAACATCTGATTCATGCTAGAACCAGCCAATTTTCTTCACCCTCTTCAGTTTGCTGAGCACCCCAGGGGCTGAAGGAGTTGTGTTGCCACTCACTCTCTCAGCCTTGGACATAGAGATGTTTTGTGTTCAGCCCCTACATATATAAGCACTTGTTTTGTGTATGTAAGATTATCATCTTGTGAACTGGAGAATATTCACATGGGAAGCAGAAAATTCTGTGAGAATTACTGGAAAACTTGGTTTAAAATTGTATTTATTACACTGTAATTCTCAAATCAAATAATATAACCTTGATGAGTGGAACTTCTTCCTTTTCATGTGTTCTGAACAGCAAAGTATTGAAGTATGTTTCAAAATGGAAACCTGTGAAGCCCAATGGGATTAGAGTGATCATAGGCTGAAAGTTAGTAAAATCTTGCTGAAAATGTGGTTCCTTCTGCCTAGGTAGTCTACATTGCACCCTCTCTTAGAAGGTTCACGCTGATCAAACTTTGTGTCATGTGTACTCATTAACACTGAAAATTTAGGGTGTTTGGGTAGGTCTTGATATCATCCTTGACTAAATTGCAGAGCTCATTAAAAAATATGGTGAAAGGTAGATTAGAAATGGCTTTCCCCCTGTGCTGCCTGTGGAGTGTAACATTCAGGGAGGGATGGTTGGGTACCAGTTCCTTGGGTCTCGTGCTCTGGGCAGTTTCTGTGCTGTGAATGGCCCATGGAAAGTTCTCCATCCAGGGGGATTTACTGGGAGGCAGGAGGGAAGGCAGCTCTGCCCTTTGATGTGTGATGTATTCCTCTTGGGTCCTGTGCAGAGGAAGCAGCTGTGCTCACATGCATTATATAATACAACTGTTCTGGCATCTCTAGTCAGATGATCTCAATCACATCCAAATTTCCCTTTGTACTGCAGTTAGAATGGGGCTGGTATTTTGCTTTACAGAGATTTAAACCAACCAGGGAGGCCTCTTTAAAGGCTGTTTACATCCATTGAGTCTACTTGACATCACAGAAGTGTTACATAATGTCCTTTATGTGCTGGATCATCTAACCTTCCTATTATAAGAGTAGAAAAACAGCTAAAATGAAGTAATTAATTATTGTAAAAAGTAACAATAAAAAGAATAATTGAGGAAAGATTATTTAGCTACCGAATTGCCAAAGTATTTATATAAGTTGCACTTATTTCTATCCAACATGATCCAAAAATTTCTAGGAATATTCTCCTTGAAAAGAATGTCTAGGTTTGTAAGAATCCACTAGTATACAGTGAAATACCTTTGCAAGCATGTGTCTTGAGCAGTATTTTACAGTTTAGTTTGTTTCAAGCTATTATGACATAAACCAGAGCAGCCTCTGATTACTCTGACTCTTGCTTTATAAAGGATTTTAGTATAATATTATTTTTTAGCTGCTGAATGTAGACCACTCAAAGGTGAATTTCCATTATTTGAAAGGCAGTGTATTTTGCCAGTGATATGATTAAAATCAGTTGATGAATATTTCCTAAGAAGCTGCTTAATATCTTTTAAAAACAAATTTTCTATCAGGTTCCATGAAGAGTAAAACAAATCTGAGAGGACCATAGATCATGTAATAGCCTGGGTTGGAAGGGGCCTTCCAGCTGTGTATTGTGACAGCAATGTCCTGGGCTGCATTTGTGCTTGTCATTTCTATACTAGATGGTCATGACAGGTTTTCAGGTGCTTAGACAAAAAAAGTTTGATTGATACAGAGAATGGAAGAGTGATTTATGGGAAGTGATAAAAGAGTAAGAGAAGTGTGATGTGAAGGCAGAGGGAATATTTTTCATTAGAGGAATGAAAATAAGGAAATGTGGGAAAGCATTTGACAGTCCCATTATCAGGTTTCTGAATTTCCCACCTGTTTTAACTGTGGTGCTATAAAATCTGCTCTACAATCTTGCTTTCACAAGTGGAAGCTCATATCGTGGCTGTAACAGCAGTTTTACCACCACAGCACTGAGTGAAATACAGCTGTGGCATGAGCTGAGCAGTGCTAAGAGCAAATAGATCAATCTGCAAATGTGGGAATGCTAACGAGCCACAGCAGAGCTGTGCTTCTGTCAAAGCACTCTGTGAGAATCAGCACTGCTCTGGCTGTGAATGGAGCCAATCTAGGATGAAAGAAAATTTCTTGATAAGAAATGCAACGTGTGTTTAAGCACTGGGAAGGGTTTTATTTTGAACTAACATTGGTGTTAGGTAGTATTGCCCTCTTGTAACATTGTCAGATCCAAAGGTCCTCAGCAAATGTCTGTTCTTGAGGCAGGCAGAGGCCAGGCAGATTCAGGGTGATTAAAGATAAGGAAATATCTTTTCCAGGCCTTTCCTTGCAGCCTCTCCATCAGATTTTCTATGTGAATTTGGAGGAACATCCTAATATTCATTTTACCTGTGCAATCTAATGTGAAAGTACACATTTTCTTTGCCTTTATTTGCAGTAGCCAAGTACTGTTGTCTGTGTTAAAAGTTTGTCATTTCAGCATGCTGAGAATGTCTTCATTTGTGAGAGAGCCTTTCACCTGTGGTGTATTGATTGCAACATCTTAACAATTAAAGCATTGTTGTTAAACTTCCATTTTCCTTAAACTATCTGCACTGAAAGATCAAAATACTTGAATTATGAGGCAAGGCATCTGCCAGACATTAGTTCACTGATTTGCCCGTATATATCATGAGTTTTCCCTGACTAATCTACCTATTCAGTGAATTGAAAATAATTGATGGAAGGCCTATGCCAAGTTTGCAGTCAAATGCACTTGGTTGCAAATATTTTGGCATGGTATGCAGGGGGTAGTATTGCAATATCTGTAAGAAATTATATCAAGTGTCACGTTCCTTCTGTGATGTTTCACATAGAATAGATGCTCTTCACAGCAACAGTTAAAAGCCCTCAATCCTGTGCAGTGGACCATTAAAAGTATAAACAATCCCAGCCAGCAGTTCTGTTCATGGGAAACTGTTCCTTTACAAAAGCTGGTGAGTGCACAGTGGCTCTCTTTTCAGACTGCTCTGTGGTAGCAGTAGGACATCAGAAAAATCCTTTCACAAAGTGAGATCAAGTAAGCTGCTGAGAGCTGAGAGAGAGTCCTAAATGTGTTTATTTGTTTATGTTGCAGGTCTCTTGGCCATCCTTGTGAAGGCAAGGTGAGCCCTTCTGCCTGGGGTAGGAAGCTATCATCTCTGACTGCCAGAAATGTCCTGAACAGGTAGTGCCTGAGCCTCTGAAATTATGTGTGAGCAGCTGTTCCCACAAACTGGCTGCTTTGCTGCTCAACACAATTAGGAAATGGCAAGAAAGTCATCAGTGAGATGTATTTCATGGCAGCAAACCCAAGAAATGTTGTTGTTCTCCCATATTTTACCAAGTATGAGATCACATTTTGCTTTCTCTCTACAGAGACATCTTGACAGGCTGGGTGGATGGGCTGAGGGCAATGGCTTGAGGTCCATAAGGTGAAGAGCCAGGGTGTGCCCAGGTGGCCAAGAAGGCCAAGGACATCTGGCCTGTATCAAAAACAGCATGGCCAGCAGCACGAGGGCAGTGACTGTGCCCTGTGCTGGGCACTGCTGAGGCCACACCTTCAATGCTGTGTCCAGTTCTGGCCCTTCAGTGCAAGGGACACATTGCAGTGCTGGAGAAGGTCCAGAGAAGGGACTGGAGCTGGGGAAGGGTCTGGAAACACATCTTCTGAGGAGTGGCTGACAAAGCTGGGGGGGTTTAGCCTGGAGAAAAGGAGGCTCACCCTGTCTCTCTATAACTCCCTGAACTGAGCATATGGCAGGGCTCAATATCTCCTGCCATGCCTCAAGTGAAAGGGTGACACAGGTGAGGTTCAGATTAAACATTTGGAAATTTTTGCTCACCAAAAGAGTATTCAGGCACTGGAATAAGTTGCCCAGGGAGGCGGTGAGGTCGCTGTCTCTGGAAGTGTTCAGGAGGACTCTGGATGTGGCACTTGGGGATGTGGTGTAGGGGTGATTATGGTGGTGCTGGGATGACCTGGAAGGTCTCCTCCAACCTTGATAATTCCATTATGTATCCAGAGAACAAAAGCAATTTAATTCTGGTCCAATGCTTCTTTAGTTTTCTGTTTTGTTTACAAATGAACAGGATTTAGATCTGAATGAAGAAGGGACAATAGTACTTCTCAAAGAGTTTAGGCACTAAAACATAAAATTTAACAAATGAATAGTATACTGAAGATATTTGTGATTTATTTAGCCAGCCCTATATGCTAAATGCATACAACATGATGCAAAACTCAGGGAAGTCAGTACCTTTCTAATGGCCTCAGCATAATTTGAGCCAAGTGTTACAAGGAAAAAGAAAATTGACAGATAATTTATGAGTTAGCAATTCCATAAAATCTTGACAAGTTGTTCTCATTTTGTGATGTGTGTACATTGTATTCACCCAGTGCCAAACACATTTTGTAAAGTGTATCCACTGTTCAAAGACAGTTAGTAAACAGAAAATTTTAGCCTTTCCACCCACTTGTTGTGTGGGTGTCACTTTTGGGCAAATCACTTTTTTTTTTTTGGAGAAAGCCAAAATTTTTAAGGGGCAAGAAATTAAAACTAAAAGTATCATATTAAATGTGATTAAAATTATTTTTTAACAAGAAACAGGAACTTAGATTTCAATTCTTTTTCATCTTTGAGGAGACTGATTTATTGAGTTTTATAATTAAGAGCAATAAAACACAGCTTGTTGAAAGATTTTTTTTTTCTCAGCAACATTACAAATTTGGCTGATACAACAGGAAAGGGGGGGCATGTGAGGGCATGTGTCTATTGGGTTTAGAAAGTAGACAGACACAAGATAAAGTACACACTAAGCAGATAAAAACATCTTCAAAATTGTATATTTTGCTACTGTTTTCCTGCAGTTCAAGGACAAATGAATTAACTGCAATCTCGTGACCTTTTTCTTCATGAAAATGTCTGACTGGTTGATCACAAGGTTTGTGCCATCTTAATTTATGAGTCTGATGGCAAAAATCAGGAATTACTAGCATTTCTTATTTTATTGGCAATAAAACTGCTGCCATGTTGATTCTTCTGTCCTGAGAGGCATCTGTAAAATGACTGAGCAATCACTGATAACATTTCAGATCTTGGAGTTGCTCTAAGATTTTTGATTGCCTCATCTAGGATAAGGCTTTGCACCTTTGTGCTAATGAGAATTTTTTCAAGAGCTCAAACAGCTAATTTATTTTGCTAGGTGAGAGGAAAGGCTTTTATTATTTTAAGGAAAACTCAACCAGATGCTCAGCTCATCCAAACAGATCAGCATTGTTTTATCTGTTCCCATAGGGCTGTGGTGATTCCTATTGACCATTGCTCAAGTCCCTGTGCTTTTTGTGAAATGTTCTTCACATATAAGATATTCTGAACTATATTCTCTCACATCAATTAGCTTGTTTACAAGAGGCAGCAATTGCATTTGTCCATAGAAGCATATGGATCAGAGCACAATTTCAGGCAATTAAGTTCTATTTTTGAAACTCACTGAATTATACAACCTGAAGCTCATTTCTTATCTGATTTTGATGGATTAAATGATTTATCCTACTTTAATCTTGAAGTAAAACTGCATATATAATATAGTCATACTTAAAACTCTTTTGGTTTTGTCTTAACTACTTATTTAATTCTTAAATATTCACTCTGATAAGTTAGGATTTATAATGTTTAGTTGAGAATGATGATTTATTAGATGTTAGATGTATATCTTGCCCTCTGCCTGCCTTCTTAGAGCTATCACTTTTAAAATAAGTGGAAAAATACAGGAGTTTAGAATTTAGGTTTTACAATTTGTATAATTAAAAAAATGCTGGGTTTTTTCCCCTCAGACTCAGCTGTGTACACATCATAGTTTGATAGCTGTTGAGGACTTTGCTGCTTGACTTCTCATCAGAGGAAATACCATGCTCAGCTATCCACGTTGAGCAATACAGGGCAGATGTGTTAAAACACTGGTGAATGAGGTGCACCAGAAGAAAACCTGCTCTTCCTGAGGCAGAAAGTCATGGTCAGTGTGTTCCAGATCAAGCCAGAAATCCTTCAACAGCTCTGAAGGCAACAGCTTTTGCACACTGTTGTATAACTCAAAGACTGGGTAGGATTTGCTGGTTCCTGGGGTTTTTGGCATGAGAAGGAGCAGGAAGGATTTTGGCACTGCAGTTTGGATGTCCATGCTCAGTTTCAGTTTTTAAATAGATACTTTCAGCCACCATCTCTTGTTCAGCATAATGCACTTTAACAAAGTATGGGATGTTAAACCCCAGCAAACATTTGGCTGATTTTGACCTAAATTGTTTAATAGTGTGCATAGGTTCTGTAAAAAGAAGCAGAGTAGGATGTTGAATATCAAAGGAGGATTTAGATCTGATTTGTGCCTGTGCTCAGGTAATCACCCAGGTAGGACACAAACACTCTTGGAGGACATGGGGACTGTCACAGAAAATCAGACAAAGCTACATTTAGACTAGATACAAGGAGTAAGATTTTTACAGTGAAAGGCATAAAACACCATCAGAAGTTGCCCAGAGTCTTGCAGCCAATACCTTCAGAATCAGATGAAAAAGGTCTCTCAGCTGATAGGTTCATATCCCCAAACAATATGGAATATTTTTGATTCCTGAAGAGGTCAAAAGCATTTGGATAAAGTCTCTGGACTTCCACTCCATTACTGCACCCCCAAAGCTATCAGGGGGATTGAGGAGATGAGCTGAGACACAATAGGCAGCAGATTTGCATCTTCCTCAGCTGTGTGTGGGATTGTGGAGCCACACAGCCTGCAAGGGACACTGTTGTCACAGCCCAGCCAATATTGTGAATTTGTGTGTTCAGGTGGGGCAGGGACACCAGGGCAGCCTCGAGAGGTCCTTGGTCGTGACTGGGCTTTTCAGAAGGACAGCACAATTCCTGTGGAAATTACTGCCTGTAATTACTGCATATCCACAGACCATAAGAGTGTGTGTATGGCTGATGACAACAGGCCATTGCCTGAATGGTACTAGGACTGGAATGAAGGTCCAACATTTATAATGACTGTAAGGCATTATTTAAGTCATTTCTCTGGGGAATCAGAGGTGGCACTGACAAGTCCTTCTATTTCAGCTTTTGTAATTGATGAGACTGTTTAGAGAAACACCTCTGACAGTGTTGGGATACAGATATACAAAATATACATGGTGTTTGTGAGCAATCCTGCCTCATGGACAGAGTTACATTCCCTGGTGCAAGGATATCTTGTCATGGGAGATATCACAAGTTTCGTGTGTTTGTTTTTTGTTTCAATTTCCCTTCCTCACACATTCGCAGTTAGCCTCAGGAGAGGCTTGGTTTTACATCCAAACTGCAGATTTACATAGCAGCAATTTGTCTGTTAATCTAAAAGGAGCAGGTGTGATGCTTCAGCTCCTAACAAGGAAGTGATTCCTGGCTGAACAAAGCCTGACATGCTCCTAACTGGCTTGTTTACACCATCAGCACAGCCAAGCTCTCCAGTTCCTCAGATTAATTTGGAGCTGCAGCCAGAAGGTATCCGGTGTCGCTGTAAATTGCTGGTGGTTGGATGACTGAAAATGAAACTGAATCTCTGCCTTAAATGTGGCAGAGTAAGAAATGCAGAGCCCACAGACCTGTCGCTCCTGCAGTTCCAGCTCTGGAACAGGGAATATCCCCAATGAAACTCTGCCCTGTTTGTTGTCTCTGGGGGGCTCCAGGGTGAACCTGGGGCTGCTGTGACTGACAAGCAGCAGTGACACAGATGTGCAACGCAGTAAATGCAGCACTGCCAGTGGGTTCCCAGCTCTCTCTGCTGACTACTGGCTGTAAGGTGGTAAAGCAAAGCTCCAATTTAGCAAAAACTCTTGGAAAATCTCTCTTTTGATGGTTTGGTCTCTCTGCTTCACTTCTTGCCTTGGAATCTCTTTCCTTGCTTTTTGTCTGCCTGTAACTTCTGTTGCTTTTCAGCCATTTTAAAGTGGCAGCTTCTCATCAATCTCAGTGTTTCAAGCATTTTTCACTTCCCTATTTTTGATTACGATGTCAGTCTTTGGTCTTCTCTTGGCTTCTGATTTAGTGTTCATGGTTAGGTCTCTTTTCATTCTCCTTCAAGTGTTAAATCTCTGTTCTATCTTTCAGGCCCCTTAAATCCATGCTTTTGTCACTTTTGTGCTCCTGAAATCCTGGCCTGAATTTTGGCATCTCTTTTTGACAACTGCAGTCTTCTTAATCTTCTGATTTTTATTTTTCTAACACTAAAACAATAGCAGAAAACCCTCTACTAAGCCTCACATACCAAATTTAATTTTTCTTGAAAAACTTCCCTTTCCTTAAAACTAATCTGAGGTTCACTACAATCTTTTTCACTAGCACTGAATATTTCATTGTGATGTTCTTCTTATACCTTTCATCACATCCCACCTATTTTTCCTCTTTTTGAGGCTTCAGTCAAAGTGGAGCCCACATTTCATGGCTTTAGTGACTTTTGATCAATCCCTAAAGCCCTTCTTTCTGTATCCACAGAGAACCTCTTTCCCAGTCTGCAAATGTCACATCTCGCTCTTTTCTCTCTTATACAGTAACAGGAGGGAACGTGTTCCTCTGTACTTGTTAAACCTTGTGCAACTCTTCAAAATATACAAGAAAATATCATATTTATCTATTTTTAATAGTCTTGAATCTCCAACCCTGTTGGCTCACTTCAATATAAATGCAACAGAAAATGCTCGACATATTTGCTTTGCCAGGATGAGAAAATTAATATTTTTTTCTTTTATTAAATAAATAATGATTTGCAGGGCTACTATCCCTCGAGATACAGAGATACTGCATTAATTACCACCCCAACCCTACTCCCTTCAATCCTCCCCATGAACTAAAGGAGAGCCACTGATGTACTTTTGCTGGTTTTGATTACCCAAATCCTTTGAGAATTTATTTCAACCTCAGATGTGTTCATGCAGTTCACAATTACTTCTGAGAGTTTTTTCCTCCTGGCTTGGACAAATGTGTCCCTCAATGCAAGTCTGCACTCCTGTGGTAGTACAGGTTCGAAGGCAGTGAGAGAGCAGTGCTAAGAATCCAGGCCTTGCAACTTCTTCCTCTAAATCTCTCCTTATTTTGACCACTTTAATTGCTATTGTTAGCATCTTTATCACATCAGGATTGTCACTCCAGTAAGTTCTCCACAAGTTCCTCCCTGGCTGCTCTGCCATGATAATCTGCTTTCTGTCCCGCAGATGACTGGAAGCCATCTCTCCACTCAGTGCAGCATCCCAGGGCCTTGCAAAACACTTTGGAGAGCATATTTATATAAACATTACCATAAATGCAAAATGGATGTCATACTTTTCACAAAATAGCCTTGAGTAGGTTCATTTTATGAAAAGCTCTCTGTGAAATCTCACTGTGTGCTAAAAGAACAGCAAAGTGGTTTTGGGTGAAAGTAGAGAGCAGATAATCAAACACTAGGAAATTAATCATGGCTGGATTTTCCTGGCTAATCAACACTTCAAAAATACTAGTGCTCTTGCAGGATTTCTGCACCTATTAGCAAACTATTTAATATGTTTTAAACAGTACTGAAAGAGTCACACAGTGTCTTTCAGGTCTTAGATTTCAAGACTATTTACTCTTTTTGTACCAAGTCATGGTGGACAACTTGGTACAAAACCAAAGCAGTAATCAAAGCAGCAGAAATCAAGCTCAGGACTCTCCTGTTCCCTACAGATGAAACTCTAGAGCTACTTTTACCTTTTTGCAGACTCTTAGCTTCCTCATTTCTACATTTCTACAGAAGATTGAAATTCCCTCAAGTTATGAAAGCCCTGAAACACCTAACTCCAGCTTCTTGTCCAAGTGCTTCAGCTGCCAGACACCACAGTCCTGTATTTGCTGTCTTTAGGAAAACATTCCTGATAAACTCCTGATTGTTACAATGTTGGTATGTAGTGCTTAATTTGGGGTTTAGGTCTTCTTACAGGAGGTGTCTGCCTTCACACTGGCTCAGGAAAGAATGAGGATTTAGTGCAAAAATGGTGATAATGTTTTGCTCAGAGATCTGAGCACTGTGTCTTCTGCTCTCTTCAAAGCTGACAAAACCCAGTCCCTTGTTCTTGGGTATTAGAGGAGGGAGAAACAAAGGCTGATGCAACCCAGGGTGATTAAAGAGAAACCTGTTGGGACAGTCTTGGGCATGGAGTTATCTTTAAATACATGAATCTGTCCCACTTAAATCAAAGTTAATCGGAAACTGAGAATTTTTGTGACTGGGAAAAAGTTAAGCATGCAATTGAATGTCTTCCTAAATTAAAACACTGACTTTTCCTTCAGTTAAAGATGGATATGTTGGAGGAAACCAAACCTCTACACTATTTATAGTGGAATATTTATGAGAATGTATGCCTTCATGGATAAAATAGCCCAAATTAAGATCAGTAACAAAACTGGGGATGTATTCCTACTTTCCACTTACATCACAGTTATGTTTTGCATTTCTAAAACTCCATGAACTTGTGGTAGTAATTTTAAGTAGTAATTAGTAGTAGTTAATTTAACAGCTGTACATTATTCGATAATTAGCTTGTATATAAGTTCTCATAATTTTCATATGGTAAGATGTGATTTTAATGAATTTTTCTACCCATCTTCATTATTGTATGATGTGGTTACTTCTTGCTGGATGTCACTTTCCAAAGTGTGTATATTAAATCTTATCATTCAAACAAATGAAGTTTATAAAAGGGAGTCTTAACACTGTTTCTTGGCCAGGGGTTTTTAACAGCACTTGTGAAAGATTCTTTATGACAGATATAAAGACATGTTACTAAAATACTTTGTCTTTCTGGAAACCTATCACAGTCTATAAATGTCTCCCAAAATAATGCTGAGAGCATTCTGATATTGCCATCCTAAATATATGCATTTTTTTCTTGTCTTGAAACAACCCATAGAAAATTTTTGGTTTGGACTGTCAGGAATAACACTCACCCCTAAAGCAAGATATTTGACTTCCATCTGTTTGGGGGTTGTTCTTTACTATTTTTTTTGTTGTTGTTTTTGTGCTCCAAGTCTCCTAATTTTTTAACTAGCTTTTTCTTTTGAAGAAACCTTATTTAACCTTCTTTCTGAGTTTTGAGTATTCAAGCGAAACACAAAGAACCAGCAACGTGTTAGCAAAAGGATTAGCATAATTTAGAAAGAGAAATTCATCCTCTCACTCTAATGGAAAACCTGCTAGCAACAATTTCATGTCTTTGTTCTCATTGTGTTATCCCTCGTGCAGTAATTAATTTACTTTGCTGTGTGAATGATCATGAACTTCCTAACTTTGTTTTCCTGGCTGTGACACTCCCTCAACACAGACCCTGCTGCAGAGTCTGTCACTCTCAGTATGAGAAGGTCACCTGAGGTTTGTGATCATGTCTTTCATTCTGTCTGCTAAAGATCACTTTGTCTTTTGGTAATACATTGTGACTTAGGATCACAGGAGAAAGCCTCCATGGGCAACTATTTGGGGCTATTTTTATTCAATACCTTAAGCCAGTTGCATATTTTCTGCTTTAATTTCCATTCATGGCTCCATTTTTCAAAATGGTTTTGTTTTCAAATTCATGAAAGCAAAATGGGTAAAATGCACATGTTTCAATAATTCTCTAGGGGTTTTAGCTTAGTGTTAACACATATTTTGGTGGCTGAAGTGAAAAAATAACGTGTCTTAAAGGTTCTGCAGATCTAAAGCTAATAATAAATATCCTGCTCTTTACAGAAGTGAACAGTAATTTGGGGCATGTAGTAAATAGCAGAGTCCAGCTTCCAGCAGCCACAAAGCTCTCCTTAGAAAAACACAGATTTCTTCAGCAGGTGAAGTGGATCTGACAGGCACGAGCACAGATCCTGCTTTCCCTCCTGGCTGAGACCAGGCCCATGGGGACTGAGTGTCCCAGGATTGACTGTTAATACCACTGAGGGGTCAGTAATTTCATTTCTAATAGCTGAAAGGGTCCCCAGAATGTCTATCTTACAAAAAGCTGTTACTGAGGAGTGGTTATTGTGGGGTAGAAACAAGAGGTACACATCATTTTAGGGAAAACACAGATTATGAAGTACCTGAGAATTCTTGGCCTCAGTGTTTTCAGCTGAGGGAAGCTGTGGAAAAGACCACATTTTCTATTGCATGGGATGCACATTTTCCTATCACTTTTGGCTTTTAAGGATAATAGAGGAATAAGGGAAAGGAAGGCTCAAACAAAAAAGTCCAGAGAAATATGATTTTAATATATAGAAACTAATCAAGGCTAAGGACTCAGAGTTATCTCCCCGGGTAAACCAGGTCAAATTCACCTTTTAGCTGTACTGGAATGACTTCTCTTTGTGTAGGAGGAGAGGGATCTATTTTGGAGGTATCTCCTCTGCTGAGGAACTGATAAAATACCGAAGGTGTTTTCTTAACGGAGCTTGCATTTCACCATCCATTTATGTAAGGAGAATTGATACCTTTTTTTGACAATCTGTCATGAGGTAACACTTCTAAGGAAGTGCCAAGGATCTTTGAGCACTGATTTAAAGAAATACCTACTTTAGCACTTGAAATAAGGAAGAACAAACTTTTCTTCCCACAAAAAAACACATCTTGGAAGAGCATAGAGCTGAAAATGTATGCTGCCCTTCCATGAGCAAATACCACCAGCTTCACTGTGGAAAAAGCACCATGTTCATTGTCACAGCTGTAAAAACTGTGATGTTCTACCTACTAAAACTTCCTTTTCTTTTGTTTATAAATATTTCCATTGTTTCTCTCAAATAAAACTTTTTTTTTTTTTTTTTCCAATTCCTCTGCATTCAAGACCTAGTGAAATAAAGAAGAATTATTTGTACTGTCACAGCCATACTGGGTTTTCTTAGATAGTGGCAAGAAGCAGCATTTGTTTTGGATGGGATGTGCAGCAATGCATGACTGCTTGCAATAAGCATATACAAATTTATCACCTTTATTGAATGCACTGTTGTCTCTGCTTTTTATGCCAAGTTCTGCTCTGCTTTACTTTGCCATGAGGACATACAGATGCAACTGGATGCAAAACAGGGCCAGAGGTGAAGACTGGGAAATCCTTGCAAGTTTAGTTGTGGGGTAGGAATGCTGCCTGGGAGGAAACTGGGTGGAGCCCATCAGTTAGTGCTGCTTCATTAGCATTAGGAGCAAAAAGAGTTCTCTAAAAGTCTTTGAAGACTTCATATGATAAAATATCCCCCCTAATATAGCACTACATGAACCTCAGTACTTTTCTGTAGTGTAAAAACCCCACCTTGTCTTGGAGTCCAGTGCACTGTCAGCAATAACAGGGCTTTGGTCAGGATGACTTGTCTCTCTGTATTCCTTCTCTTCCTGCTTCCTGGGATTTTCTGGATAACTTGCTACTTTATTGAGGTGTAGGCTGGCTCTGTGCTAAATGTTATGCAGTAAGAGTGAGGGGCAGTGCATCCTTCCTTGTATGAAGCCATGAGAAGTCAATATAAGAGTTCATAAATTCGGTTTCCCTACAAGTCCTCCTCCAGTAGTGATTATTCTTTATTTTGCCCTAAAGATGAGTCTTTCCTGATGCCAAAAATCTTGTTAAAACTGGTATTATAATATCACAAAGGCAAACTTTGCATCAAAGCAAATGGACTGGCAATAAACTCCTGTTTCTGTAAAAAATCCTACATTCCTGTGTTGCTAAATCCATCATGTTTCCAAAGCAGTACCTGCTGTTCCAAACAACACATGCTGTTACCAGCTCCATGCAAGACCAGCTGGCACATTCCTGGCCAGGGAGACTGGCAGGGCAGGGCAGTGGGAAGGAGGAATGGCTCAGGTAAAGGAAAGTGACCTACAAACATGCTTTTAACCATGCTTAATTCCATAAATAATCTTGTACCCCATTGTCTCCTCAGCTCTGGCCCTGTTACATGAACTCTAGCACTGGAGCACAATCTCACCTTAAAATATTTATCTTCCCAACACTGTGGTGATTTTGGGAATTCTCTCTCTTACTAATCATGCACAGGATAGAGCCTGCAAGACTGAAATGCCTTCCTGTGCTGTTGAGTATGCACGAATGCTGAGAGACACTAAAACTAAACCCAGATTTTCCAAGTCCCAATAATGTTTCCAAAAAAAATAAGAAGCAACTTTTCCACAAATAATAAATGCCTGGCAGGATCTTCTTAATGCCATTAGTGCCTTATTTCCCAAGACTCAATTCAGTGCCATGTCACATGCAGCAAAGCCATGGCCAGAATGCTCTGCAGCAGTAAGCCACTATTTTTGGATACTGGCAGTGGGATAAATATATATTTTGCTTCCCACTTCACAGTGGCTAAAGCAGGGCTGCTTTATTGTACACTGGACACTGATACTGTGTACAAAATATGGCATGCACAGAAAGATGCTGGGCCATGAATTATAGGTGCCTCTTCATGCAAACAGGTTATTAGTATAACATAGCAGCAAAATAAACTACAGAGTATTATCAATTCTGTGGGAAACTTCAGGTTTATTTAATTCCAGATGGTTACAAGATTGCCAGAGTTGCTCTTTGTCCTTTCTTGAGGTAATAGCTTTTCTGCATTCCCTTCATCCTAAAGCAACATTAAGAACTTCAATAGTGGGAAGTGTCCCATGGAATCACTCTGACAGAGCACAGCTCCCGTGGATGGTGTCATACTGTGGGCAATTGGGACTTACTGGGAAGCCCAGGACCTTTAAGAAACTTGACTCTAATCCCTCACACACATATACACAGATCCCTCCTTCTCTGAGTTACCTATCAGATGTTTATTTAACAGGCTGCTCAGTGATGTGGGGAGTGTCTTACTGGTCATCAAGATATAGAACCTAGGAGAGAAATTTACAGTCAAGATAAACAAAAATCAATGAGTAGTTTCAGATTGTAGAGAAGGTTAAAGCTGCAATATTCCACCTCTTCAGGTCAAAAGATAAAGCTTAATAATCTAGTTGTTCTAAAAGCAGCTTCTTTGTGTCTTGAATAATTGGTTTTTTGGGGTTTTTTGTTTGTTTGTTTGTTTTTTGAGGGAGAAGCAGATCTACTACTGTTCAGAACTTTTTCTACTCAGATTTAGGGCCCTGATTTTCTGTGAAGACAGAATTTCACAATACCAGCTCTCCTGGTTGTGGAGAAAACAGGAATTGAGTGCAGCTGGGACAGTATCTGCCTCCCAGCAGAGGAAGATCCCTGTCACATATCTGCCAGCAAATTGCACAGGGGGAGCAGGAGGGGGCACTTCTGCTGTTTTAGCCAGAAGAGGGGTCAGTGCCTGGCCTCTCTGCTGGCTCTCATTGATTTTGAGATGAGAGGCACTATAGATGTTTTTTTTTTCCTTTCCGAGCCAATCTAAGGTCCCACTTTCCTGAAAGCAAATGAGATGCTTGTATTATCTAGGAACAAAGCAGCATGTTGTATGAGACCTGCTCACTGTACAGGTAATCCATATGATCATCTTTATCTGAGACCAATGGGTTCCTTCTCCAGGATCTACCTGGCACCAACAGGTGAGACCAGTGACTGTGGCAGGATTGGGTACCCTGGGGAAAGAAGTGGCAGGAGCCCAGAGCAATCCTTAAATCTCTGGAACCAACATTAAAGTGTGTCTGGACTGGGCCAGAAGACAAGGTGATGGTGTAGTGACCTCTTGAGCTGAATTAAATTACCAATTTCTGGTCATAGAATAAATGTGAGGCCCTTGGTAAAATCCAAGAACACAAAGTTGAAGTGAGACAGATGATCCTGAGTCAGAATCTTATTTTGGTTTAAATCTTTCTGTAATGCTGCTTTTACTTCTCCCTAGTTCAGATTTAGAAGAGGCAGTGGCAGGGGTTGGGAAAACATGTTGATTCCTGAATGCTGTTTAACAGGTTTGCCTAAGGAATAGGGAAATACTCTGTATTCACACAACTCAAGTGAGGAGGAACCATACAAAATTATGTAAAATCTTTTTCTATTAAAGAATCACAAATGTAGCCCATTCACTTCATCTATGAATGTCTCCATTCAGGCACCAAAATGGCTCTGTTGTGTCATTTATCAACTCTGCAGTGTATGAATCATTTATCATGGATTTCTCTGGGGTCTGAATTTCTGTTGGACGCTGCACCTTGTACCCTACTTTTTCAATGCTGCTTAGAGCTATTTGTGCTAATTTGGACTTTTATCTTGCTCCTGTCACACTTATTCTTTCAGAACTTGTTTTGAACAGCTTTCCAGAAGGAATCCTACAGAGATGTGACCCTTTTGATATGTCTGTCTAATATTGACCATCTCTCCCTGTATTTCACCTCCTACCAATGCCTCTGCTAAACCAAGAATGGCTAAATGGATACATAATTCATCAGAAATAAAGGAGTGTAGGAAATAATTGGAAATAATACTTTGCATTTGAAGTTCAAGAGAACTGCTCATTAGTTGAGTTATTCTTTGCAGGTCTTATATTTTATTACAAAGGGAACTGATTTTAACCTGAGGACATCTGGCTTAGAGACTGAGGTCTCCAGGCAGGAGTAACACCATCCATCATGGTATTATAGGTGGTTATTGTAATGTTCCTGCTCTTTTACTTAGATTCAGACATCAGGTTTGCACTAGAATGATTTTTACAAGGAATTACCCAGCTGTTTTCATGATTTATCCCCAGAGCCACACATCCACTCACACTTGCCAGTCCTGAGTCTCACAGCACTGCATTATTTCTTCTGTGAAGCCTCTCACTGGGAAGTAGCTGAGTTCTAACTTCCAGGTCTGAGCCACACTGGAATGGTTGTAAAGTTGTGTAAAGGGAAATGACTGCTCCAGGCAAATAAAGATTAAATAATAAAAATCTGATCAGCTCAGCTCATGGAAACTCTCTGCCCAGGAATTGTTTCAATGTTCCATTGAAAGGTAAAATATTCAGTGCTTTCCTGCCAGTGGCTTCCTCATATTCAGCTGGTCAGTAAAGTTTGTATTTGGGAACTTTGACACTTGCTCATACAATTGTGGGAATTTGGTTTTTGTAATAGTGACCAAAATTCTTTTAAAGACCTTGTGTTTCAGCTGTGTCTAAGAAGAAAAGGAGAAGGCCAGTCTAGGAGTCTGTTCCTTTTACTCCTTGAAGAATTGGCTCAACAGATCCAAGTCTGAACAAAGTCTCACAAAAAACAGAAGGCCAGTTAAATAGGTCCTTTTCCTTGTGGCAGCACACCTCTGCCTCAGTATTGCCCACTGCTTCCATTCATTAACAACTTTCAACATGATATCACAGATTGCCTCCTGTTAAATTACTGTACAGGGCCCCTTTGCCTGCTTTCAAATCACCAGCTTCTGTTTTTGCAGTCAAAATAAGGATGGTGAAGCACTAAAGGTGTGCGATGGACAAAAAAAACCCCAACTAATTTTAGGTCAAAAGATTTTTATGCTTATTGCAGCGCTGGAACACAGTGAACTATCATCCTAAAGACATGTGCTGAGTTTACAAAGCTTCAATTCTCTATTTATTCCCCAAAATTATACATATTCATAAAGTCACCTAACACACCTATACACATTCCTCACCTGTCCCCATGGTGTGTGTAAATTAGTTGGATGTCTGTCGCAGTTGCACAGTTCTCTCTTTAATTGAGGCAGGGGCCTTTTGGTTTGGGTCAGTGGTCGTGTGGGAGGAAGTAAAGACTCTTCCTCACCACTCTGCCCTGCTGCCAGGTCTTTGTGACCCCTTGGTTATGGCCCAGGCTCTTTCCTTGGCTTTGAGCAGCAAAAGTCTTGGCTTTCTGATTTCTTACAATGCTAATTGTCAGATACATGATCGATTGTCTTGCTCCTTACCTATGTATTAATGACTAAACCCTTTGTTTCTTCTTTGATCTTATTACACTGGGCCCTGCTATGTGACGTGTAGCTTATATCTTGTTGGCTACATGTCTAATTCCTATATTTTTAACCCTTTGACTTAATGGGATGTTATTGAGCAAATTATTTTTCATGGGCATCCAGAATTCCTTTGAAATTGTTTAGTTTGATCTGGCAGATGTTTAAGGAGTTCTAGGACTGCAAATTTACCAGCATGATTGCTTCTTGTTTGGAAAGCTGGTAATAGTGTTACTGGCTGTTGGCACATAAAATTTTGTCAGGTTAGTCAGTTTTAAAAGGTTGCCATGCAGTCATCACTTCCTAGCGTTGTTGAGTCCTCTTAAAATCAGAAAGAAACAAAACAATGATATATTTTTTAATGTCTTTCCTGGCTTTATTTTTACAACACGATCACAGCGTGCATGAGGCCTAGGATGGCAATGCAGCCTCCCTTGGGTAGGACTCACTGAAGTGCCTGTCTCCCTCCATGAAGGGGTGATGCAGGGCTGTGGGGTGGAGGCCAATCAGCCAGCTGAGGAATCACAGCCCCCCTCCCCTGGAGAGAGAGCCCTTAGGCAGCATCATTGTTAGGGTGACTCTTTGGATCCCTCTCATGGTGCTCTTCAGCCATATGTAAATCTGCTGTACCCCCCTGGCCCTTCCCCTTGCTCCAGCCTTGGACCCTCAGGTGATTCTCCCTGATGTCCCATCCCACCTCCTGCTTTCCCATGTAATCCCTGCTCCCTCAGACCTTCCCCAGAGCGCTCCATCCCTGGACCCCTTCAAGGATAGAAGGATAAACTTCTCTGTGGAGCCCCACATGGACTCCATCCCTTTGGATCACAGGAGAGCTGAAATCACTCCAGCGAAGGCGAGACGTGTCTGTGTGCCTGGGAGGGTCTTTCTAAAGACCCTTCTCCAGGAAGGTCAGGGCACTCTTCCCCCCACTCCCCCCACGACAAGTGGCACTCAGTGTTCAGCTGATATCTGGTGCCTCTCCAGCAACAGCACCGCTCTCACAGGGGGGATGAGGGTGGGCAAGCAGGGAAAGCTTCACTACAATGGCGATGTATTTAGATTGGGAACCAGCACTGCCACACCATTATCTGGATGTCTTTGGGTAAATTTCAGGATTCAACATCCATCAAGCTGCCTGACAACACTAAGCCTGTGTTTGTGAAATGTCTTATAGGATAGAGGCATAAATCTGAGTTATCTACATAACAGGCATATTGAGTTATGCTGCACAGGAGAAGACATAAACATAGCTGCTCTGGAAAGCATTTCTGAGAAGAGAGACCTGAAATATAACTCATTAATAAAAACATTGTTACTGTAATGCAGAGCTCTAACTTTCAGCAAAAGGAAAGGAATGATTTTAGGATTATCCCTTCAGGACACACATTTATGTGACTCCTAGGGACATGCAGTTCCTTGTGTGGAAGATGAACAAAGCTTTAGCAGATCTCATTTACTACTGAAATTCAAAGAACTATAAACATAAGTAAGCTGATCTGAAACTGATCATTCTGGCCTTAGCTTGTTACCTGTGATAGTTAAAAACAACCCAAAATATCAAGTTTATTAGACCCAATTGTTTGTCATGTTACTACAGAAATTCTTCTGTATATCACTTCTATACAGTGATGCCATCTGGAAACTGATGGCATCTCACCAGCACAAAATGTATCTGACAAGAGGGAATCAAGACTATCACTGTGTCTTTTTTGGGGGTTTTTTTTGAGTTGTGCTGCTGTTGTGACTTGAATAAAACATTTGTTGGCATTTAATGTAAAATACCCAAGATTCTGCACTGGAACATAAAGCTCACATTTTCAGTAATTATACTGAGATGTTCTTTCCATTCATCAGAGAAAGCATATATTATTCTGATGAAAACTGGCTCCAACAGATTAAAGCACACTTGAGGCACTCATCAGGGTGTTTCAAGTCATTCTGTCTTTAGGACTTTCTAGCTTTTTGTTAAAAATCTTGGAGTGAACTGAAGTAAATCACAATGTGAAAGACCACTGGGTTGCAGTCTATTCTATAAGAAAACCTGACCAAATTTTTGCTCAAAACATTGGTGTTCTGGATGAGTAGTTGATTTATTTTTATTTAAAACTTGTGATGGGTGCATTACATTGCTTTTCACATAACATGAGAATAATTTAATGGAGTGGAGAATGCTGTGATCATACATTGATGAGGCTGCTGGCCAGTGTTAGAGCACTCACAGGTTGTTACCTCTTTGAAAACAAAACATAATGGGGAGCTCAGACCCCAATGATCTTTGCTGTATCACCTAGTCTGACTGCAGGACTGTTATTGGGCTCCCAGATTCTAAGTACATTAACATCTAGAGCAGTTAACCCTCTGGTTTTCTGGGGAGGATTAGATACAGGCACAGCAGAGTGCCCTGGACATGTTTAATTGTACATGGATCAAAGATCCAGCGAGGGGATTAAGAACAGGATACCATGTGGTGACCACAGCAATAATCACCTTTTTTCCTAAAGAAACCTATGGATAGCTGAGATAAAGGACTAATCCACTTACTGGTTGTGCTAAACAAGCAGGAAACAATGGGAAAACCAAATAATTTAACATGTTTAAAAAAAGAGGAAAAAACCAAGGCTTTGTAAATGGAAAGAGAAAAAGCCTTGTCAGTTATTAATGCTTTCTTTTCTTGCTAAAAGAACAAATGCAGCTTTGCCAGGGTTTTTGCTCACAGGTTCCAGGAACTCAACAATTTGTAAGAATATTATCCTAAAAATAACCCTAATTACTGCAGAGCATATTGAATACTTTCTAGAGGCACTGCTTCTTAATTCATCATAGCTAATCATTACCTGGTAGTTAGGACCAAGACTTTATATACTCTAACTGGATGGCAGCTGCTCATCTGAGGGGAAAATACTGATTAAATTGGGCATGTTCATCAATGCCATTGAGCTTTTAGAGGCTCGACCTAAACTGGTCCCAAAATGAGGAAGGGGCATACTGTTAAAATCCTGTAACCATGCTCTGCCCCTTGGCTGCTGAGCAGAAAGATCTCTGCAAGCAGGGGAGCACCGTGGCCTTTGAGGCCACACAGCAAGGACAGATCTCACATGGTGCACTGGCTTTATTCTCACTGAACCACCAAATCCTGCCTAATCACCCAACAAAGCTGAGTCAGAGCAGCTTCCTGCAGCGGCTGTGGAAGTAGTGTCAGAGCAAAATTCCTTTTCATTTCTTAAAGAAACTCAGTGTAATAATTCACTCCTCATTTCTCCTCTGTTTTCTCTTTCACTCAGAGCTTTCCTTACGGAGACAGTCTGTGATTGAGGATAAGAGAGTGAGAGAAACTTGTGTGCCTGGAAAACAACTAAAGTCACTCAGGATCAGTAGCAGTAATGTACTGTATGGACTTGCAGGATTTATAGGTTCTAGATAACATGCTGGGAACTTCTTTTTTCTATTTCAATAATCAAATGGTTGTGACTTAAAGGGATCACCTTCTCCATGCACAAAGAAATGTTGACATGCAGCCAGGTCAGCATGAAATGTGTATGTGGTGCCTTAATGGCAATAAACAACTTTTGTTTTCAAGCAGGAAAGGGTTGTTGTATTTGTGTTGTTTTAACTTTGTTTGGTTTGTTTGCATGTTTTGTTGTTGTTGATTTAGTTGGGGTTTTTTTAATGGGAAGTTAAGGTTGATTGCTCTATGAAGCAATTTTAATTGAAAATTAAATAAACTAATTATGTGTAATTTTGAGTACTAAAGGGAGCAGCATATAAATAGTTTTTTTAAGTACATTGACTACGAAACAGTGCTTCAAGTCTTACCTTTACATCCTTTATTTCACACATAAAGAATAGTGTAACTTGCAGAAAAGTAGATATTTTTGTGGATTGACAAGATACTTTTGTGAGAATAAGAATGGGGGGGAACCACTCACAGAAGCAATCAAACAGATGCAACCCCAGTAAAGCTGTCACAGCAGAAATGCACATGTACCACTTAAAGCTGAATGTTGCAAGGGATTGTGTCATAAAACTAAACTGTGATTTTGGAATGTGCAAACTTCAAGTTTTAACCTTCTCTCATTTAGTTAAATTTTGTGGATGGACTACAGCTGCTTTCCTTGAGAGAACAGTTGTCACTGGTATGAACACACAGCTCAGATTAGCTTACCTCCAAAAGCTGCAAACTGTCTGAAATTATGCACAAAAGTAACACATCAAATGCAGCTTTAAACAAGGGTATCCGTGTTTACAACCAATGCATGAACAAGTTGGATTGCAAAAAAACCTTAATTGAAGCCATCTTTGATGTTTGTGTTTATAGGTCATTAGTTTGCAGTATGTTGTGCAGATGTACTCAGCTGTTTGCCAAAAAGATCTCACTTGCGTAATATGAACTATGATTTTTCCTTGCAACTGCTTTAACTTCTAAGTTTTGGCTTTTGAAGCTCGTTGCTGGGTTTTCAACTTAAGGCTATTTTCCAGGCTTAACTCCCACTTTCTATGAAGTAAGTCATCCTCTCTAAGTAGAACTACTCAAGGCAAGTTGAGAAAACTACTTTCCACCATCTCTGTTTTTTGGCTGAACTCCAGATGAGTAGCCTTCCACCAAGAGTGAAGGTTGGATGAAAGCATAAAATCATTCATGAAAAGAATGCTTAACCACTGTCAGGAGAAGGAGGAGAATGAGCTATGCTTGCTAATGAGAAGGGAAAAGTGAAATTCTTTAAATGCTTTTATTGAAATTTAAATCTTTGATAGTGCCCATGGGATATACTTGTGTGCCTGGCATGACATTTTTTTGCTTCAGATCAGGCAGAATAAAACCTTTGCCTTAACACAATGACAGGATGTGAGAAGAGTAGGGGTTTATGTAGGGATGAGAGGAGTTCAAAGTGAAGAACTAATTGTTCTTTTGCTTTGAGTTTGACCTGGCATTGTCACTTCTGCTTCCTAATGGAGGAAAATCAAGCAACTTCTCAGAAATTAATCAACCAGCACTTCAGAGGCAGAAGTGGAAAAGGAACCTGTATCACCTAGACCCTGGCTATGAATTCCTTATAAAAACTTGGCATCATCAGAACCAGAGGTTGCAGAATGACACTGAGATTAGCAAGGCTGATAATCAGTGCTCCTGATTGAATCCTGTAGTTGTTTTTTTCAAATATAGGCCATATAAACCAGCCATTGGTGTCCACAGGATTTAAGAATGAAAGTGAAGAACACAGGTCTGAGAATAAAAAGCAGAATGTCTATTAGAGTGGAAGAGTCTGTTGCTGTAGGAAATAAATATTTCTGTAAAAGGGGTGAATGTAATGAGTGATACTTCAGAGGTAGATCCATAAGGAAGCAATATTTAAATGTCAGCATGATAATAACTGTATGGAATCATGATACATGACAATTGATGTAATGTTTTAAATAAGAGAAAAGAAAAAAATTCTTTGAAGTGCAGCTATTATTTGAAATACTTTTAAAGTGATCACATTACAATCCATCAAGGAAAGATCAGTAAAAAGGAACATGATAAAAGTTATATTTGAAATATACTTCTGGATTATTCAGCACAGTGATTCATACTATATTATGCTGTGCTTACAGCACGGCTAGGGAATCTGTGACTAATACACCAAATGGACTCAATCTGGAGAGATAAATATCTGTAGGGATGAAGTGAGTGCTCAGGTAGTGAACTTGCCATGTCTCTCTGGGAGAGATCTTGGGGCTGTTTGCTGTCAGCTGAACTCAGGGCAGTGCTGGTCCATGGCTCAACTGCCCTTTGGATCCTGTTTGCCTATTGAAATAAATCTGTGTGTTGACCACGGGAGCAAATGGGCTGGGGGATGTTTCTGTGTGTATTCAGGAATATATCTGGCAAGAAAGCAGGATGGGATAAGCGATGTACTGTGGAAAACTGTGAAAGCAGTTTAGACATTTTTAGTTGTGGAATCCTTTGATTTTAGTGGGATTCTGTAATTACAGCAGGGATGGAATTGTTTCAGGCTGTTTGCACACTACTTTATAGGCCAATGAACTGTAAAAATGTGAAATGGGGAAGAGGCAGTTTCGTTTGTGCTTACGTGCGGTTCAGCTTGTGTTCTGCATGCTCAAAAAGCAGGGATTGGAGTTACTGAGCCTCTCATCTTTTATCTTGTAGGAGTACGAGGAAAAGTTGAGACTATTTTCCTGTTTTTGCAGGCATTTTTGAGAGAATAGGAAAGTGGCTGTTCAGTTCATGAACGGCCTCCTCAAATTAACAGGAATTGATAGGCACATACTGCATATGACTGAAAATGTCTCAAATTATGTTTGTTTGTGCACACAAGGGATTTTCAGCTTTATAAGCAGATACCAACCTTGTGTGCGTAACATCTCTCTTTAATGGAAAAAATATGTAAATGTGCTTTTTTCTAAATCTTTGTTGTTAGTTTCTGATATGAGCAGGGCTACTCTGGGGAAAACTGAGCAACTTCATCCTTGTAAGAACTTTGCTGATTTGGCTTTAAGCTGGGGCTCAGTGCACTTAGGGAGAGCTGCTAAGTGTTGCCTAGCAAAGATACTGTTGCAGGCTTTATGGTATTACCTGGCCTCAAGCGGGTGTGGTGCAATCTCTTGGCTAAGGTCGTGCAAATCTTTAATGTGCTTTAGGTACATTTTGGTAATATCTGTGTCTTAGCTCTCTAGACGTCTTTATTTTAAGCTTCCCAATGTAAAGGATAAAAAAATCTTCTCAGTGTTTCCCCAAAACCTCAGAGAGATCCAGACCGAGAAGTCGATTATCTCTGTAGTCCATAATGACTGGAGACAAGGAACCCAATGGTCCTTTAGCACTGGCCCCAGTCTGACTGTCAGATTTGTGCCTGAATTCCAGCAGGGATTTTGATGAGGTTGTAAAAGAGGATGATCTGTGTACTGGATCTTTTGGGGTTACAAACCTGATAAGGATCAAGAATGATCAAAGCAGGTGCATGATGGAGCTCAGTTCAGCTTTGTCTGTGCAGTCTGCAGAGGCACTGAGGCCATACAGCCCAATGTAAAATACACGAAGCTGCTCCAAAGTGTAACAACAAAATACGATTGCATGGGTCTGGTACTCTGCACCAACTGCCCTACTTTGGCTAATCCAATAGCAAGACCCGAAATCTGGATTTGCCCTTGTCAAATTGTAATGTCCTTCTGCTGTGCTGTGTCCAGAGAAAGAAAGCAAACCTGCAGGGGAACAGCTCTGTGCCTTTCAGTGGGGTGGGGCTGCTCTTTCTGGGATTGAAGTGGGGGTGGAACCTCCATGGATCTGCCTTCCACTGATCTCTGGCTTCCAGATGTGCCCAGCAAAGCTGGTGAGAGAGAAAAGGCTTTGTCAGTGCCTCTGCTGCCCCCCAAATCTGCTGTATAGGGCCAAATGGGAAGTGCTGAGAACTGGGTGTGTTTGACTCTTGGCTGACTGGAGGGAATCCAAAAAATTCATAAGTGTTTCACAGTGGAATGGGAGAGCAGAGAGATCCCCACTTCGAGTGGTCTGAGCTCTAAATATTGTACTTGCAGTGGAATTTTAGACATTTCAATGCCAGTGGCAATTAGCATTGATGTCTTGCTTTTCATTACTGTTGCATCCTAGTAGAGGTGGGCAAAACCTGTGCACTGGGATCATCCAGCACTGGGTTTTGAAGATGGATTATGTAACTGTGGCACACTTTCTCTTCTCCAATCTTTCTGATAATAAAACACAAGCAGGAACCAAAATTACCTGCTGTGGTGGAGAAAGCAGTCCCCACAAGTCTGCAGAAAAGGAAGGCAGAGTTATTTTGTGGGAGAAGAGCTCAACAACATCTCTGTCTTTTGTGATAGCTTGGAGAGCTCCCTTGTCAGTTTAAATCTCTCTCTGCTGGTGAGGATCAGTTGCATTCCTGATGGACAATCCCCAGGATATTCCAAGAGTTTGAAATTTAGACTTGGGGACCAGGGGCCATCTTTGTTCTGTCTGTCCTCATCCACTGTGGAGCATCTTGTTTGCCAGCTGTTCCCATAACCTCATCAGTGGTTGCAGTCTCGGACCTTGCTTAATCGGCTTCTCTTTAGAGAAAAATCTGCATAACTCATAAAGTCCCATTAAAGCAACAGAACCTTAGCACATATTGCAGTGCTGAAAAGTGATAGACACTGGAACAGTGTCAGTTGCTTTGCTGAACTACACTCTAACACAACCATTTCTGCTCTCCAGTGCTGTATTCCACTCTTACTGGCAGGGTTAAAATGAGTGGGGGAAGGAGAGAGGAGAAACAGTTCAACTCTCAAATGTTACCTTAGTTATCAGCTCTTTTCCTAAACTACTCTTATTCATTAAAAGCTAATGATGTTCCACTAATAAAGCCTGATCCTTGCTTACATAAATTTATTCTGACACAACCTTTAATAAACTGGAAGGAGAAAGTGCCAAAAAAACCTCCGTTGTGCACATCTCTGGTATACGATACTGATACACTTTGACACCTGCACATTTTAGTTTCCATCAAAGGTTACTTTAAACTGGGAGGGAAAAGGAGTTTAGCATAAAGTCAGCAAATTCACTTTAGGTTTGGGCTTTTTATTTTTTATTTTTTTCAGTAAAAGTTCCGCCTAATTTAAGAAATCTTTAAAGAAAGGCAAACCAAAACACCAGAAGTTATCACATGCTTCAGACTTGTGAGCCTGACAATGTAAAAGCAGCAGACAATTGAGGAAAGATTTTTCTGCAGAGAAGAAGCATGAGGGAATTGCCATACCCCACCTGACCCCACAATGTGATTGTATCCTTAGCTGGGACCTGCTGATGTTAAGCAGTTACATATCAAGTTGTTGATCTTTACTGATAGGGCTTTGTGAGATAACCCTGAATAATGTATTAGGGCAGATAATTTTAACTTCTCTCACTGAGGGAAGAAAATCTGAAAAATAATTTTGAAAAGAAATTGAGACAATAGGAGACTGTATATATATGAAATGCTATCTAATAATAATTTTTAAAAATTAAAAAGCTCTGATTCATGATTTTAACAGGATTACAGCCTTTAAGAGGTCAAGAAAAAGTCCTGATCCTGTGAGATTTCTAGAGGTCTTTGCATCACAAAGCACTGTAATGGTTAGCAGAAAGAACAGCTAAGTCTCAAGTCAATCCCTCTCAAGACCAGGACAAGCTCTATATTCATACTCACTTTAGGCCTTCAAAACTTTTTCACTTTTTTCCCCTCAGTCCTAATGGTTAATCAGAAGTGCTACACGTAATTGATAAACATGATTTTCCTTAACCAAAATAAATGTCACGTTCAGGAAAGAAGTTGGATTTCATTTCCCTCTCAGGTTACCCAGGAAGACATCAAGGGTAAATTTATTTTGTCAGCTCCCTGTGTACTTATCTCTGAAAGAGATGAGTGAAATCTCTTGTGGGATGAACTATTTTACTATTGCTTCTCAGATTGTATCTCTAATCCCAAAGTATTTAACTCCACATTTTGTAGTCTCTGTTACATTTTTAAAGCAGGGTGATAAAAAGAAGATATGATAAAAAGAAGAATTACTGGGGTCAAAGACAGGACTGTAGACATTTTTCCACTTCCAGAAACTGGAGACAGCAAATACAAATTTCTTTTTCTGAACACAATCTACTTTGAGCTTCTCCTCCAGCACTGCCATTTCATCTGATGTCTGTGTCCTGGAGCTTCCTTGCTGCCTCAAGAGGAGCTCTGAATTTCCATTTTACCTCCTCAGGCCTTGCTAGCATACTTTGGAGAACTCTGCTTCTCTCCATAAATCTCTGCAGCTCCCAAAGCAATAGGATTAGGCAGTAGCTGTTGGCCTGGCATTGCCTTTCCCTGAAGCCAGGCCTGTGACAGAATATTGGTTTCCTGGGGTGGAAATGGCAGTGGAAATGCTCTGGTTTCCTGTTGGGATGACAGCACTGTGGGTCACAGCCCTGATGAGGGGAGCTGTGCCCTGGGGCTTGGGCAGCAGCCCTCTGCTCTCACTGGGGCCCTGTTCCCAGCATGGGCACCTTGGGGGAGCAGCTCTGCCCATCCTGCTCCAGCACCACCTCTGCTGCCTGAAATCAGCTTCAATCACACTTAAAATACAGCAACCCGCAGTTCTGGGTGTGTTTTCACCTTTGATACATCACAATTCATAATGCTCCGAATCCTGC
Source organism: Polioptila caerulea (assembly GCA_013397295.1). Classification (NCBI taxonomy): domain Eukaryota; kingdom Metazoa; phylum Chordata; class Aves; order Passeriformes; family Certhiidae; genus Polioptila; species Polioptila caerulea. Next base: position 483,235 of record VYXF01000190.1, read on the forward strand.
CTTGGCTTGTGTGGCACAGCTCCATGGAGACTCCAAATGCTGCCTTGTCAAACTAATTGGGGCTTGTGAAAGAGAGGCACTCTGAATTTAGAGTGCTGCTTCTCTCTAATAGAGTCTGAGAGGTGGAGACTGCTCCATGTTTCCCTTCCCCATGACCTGATGGAGTCAGCAGCTCCCTGCAATCCTGATAAAAAGCTTTTTGGGATGGGCATTTGTCTTGCTCCTGACATTCATCCTTGTTTCTTCAGCAAACCATTAGGCTGGCAACCTCAGCCATCTCTCTGTTTTTCATGGGCTGTTAGGATGAGCTCTGAAGTTTACAAGGAGACTGATTTACCATTTTTACCCTATCGTTTAGGCAGTTTGTCTTTTCAGTGTGGTCTGGATTGTGCTTGCTATTAGTTTCTTAGCCTGAACTCCTGCCTTATTTCTACCCAGTAAAAAAATAAAATAAAAAAATAAAGAGTGAGTTCAAGGGAGTGGGAATGTTGACTGTGACTTCTGTGGAATTAGGAGTTCAACCTCTCAATATTTGATTTTCTGCATTGTATTAAAAATTCCTAGTGCTCTTTTGGGAATAGGAGGCTTGCAAAAGTGGAATGCAAACCCAGTGATGCTTCAGAGCTTCCATGTAGGCACACAGCTTCTAAAATGCTGGACGTAATTTGGGGCAATGGAATTCTCTAGCTAACATTACGTCTTGATCTTGCTTCATGTCTTGTTTTATGTCTTCCTGTTTGTTGGGAACTCATGACATAATATGCATGTTGAAGGAAATGGATTGCTCTTTCCTTTGGCAGTTTAGCTATGAGATCAATATGTGTGCCTTTCATGTTTAAATGCCTAAAAATTTCCTTTTTCTCTCCGGCTGCTTTAGGAAAAGACCACACATTTTTTAGTAAAGCATGTTTTTTGAGTCAAACTAATGCCAAATGTCACATAGCTCCTTCATTTTTCGCCTGAGTCAGAACACATTCACGTTTTCTTCAGCATCTAAGAAATCTTGTAATGAACTTACCCTAAGATGTTGAACAGTGCTTTTTTAGAGTATGACCTGGGGATCACACTGTGTAGCTGAGTATTTAGTACATGGACACATTCAGATACGCTTTGAAAGCCTCTCCACGACAGAAGAGCCTGACCCTGAGGACTGGCTTATGGGCAGCCTTTGTGGCCTCTCACTGCAGACAGACCCAACAATAACTGTAAATAACCTGGCTGCTCAGTTGCCTACCACAGAATTCGAGAAATGTGGCAGCTCTGATACTTTTTCTGGAAGTCCCTTCAAACACACATCATTGATGATCGGTGCAGGCTGTTTGATTTCTTCCTCGTGCACAGCAGTAGCATCAGTGGCTGCACAGTGTGGTTGATCTTGCAGACATGACAGACACAGCAAAGGAACTTTTGCTCTTTCTCCTGTTATGAAATAAATAGCAGCAACCCGACCCTGTGACCCTCTTGAATTGCCAGCCTTTTGCTCAGTGGGTATGACCTTGTATATGCATTACGTGGGTCTTTCTTGATACATTCTAACTGACTACTTTGCAGTGAAGATGCAGAAAAATAATCTCAGACAACACAACTGTTTCCATTTACCCTGGCTTCACAGGTTACACAAAATGGTTGCTGATTGATTGACTTCTCAAAGGTATTCATCTGCAGTTATGAAATGTATCTGAGGTATCCTACAGGTGTTTTGAGAAAGAAATATATGCTTTCCCCATGAATAAATAAATAAATATACACCCATATATATGTATATTTTTTTTTTCAACAGAAAGCATATGTGATACACATACTTCAAACTGCTGCAGAAGGATGAAACTAAAATGAAATGTGCTGTTTAAAAGTCTCGGTACAATATACGGGTCCCCACTGCTCTTAATTTGCCGGCTTAATTTTCTGGAAAGATGAAGATTCAAAACAAGTTAGTGTAAGGCCTCACTTCTGAGAACTGTATATGATTTGTGATCTATGTTTATTTACATACATGCATGCATGCTCTTCCTGTAGTTTATGGACTATTTTCATTTCACATTGAGCAGACTAAAATGCTTTCAGGGCCTGTGACTACATCTCAACTGGTTCTCTGCTTCAGCAGATTGAATTCTTACCTCCTCTCTGACACTTGGAGATAAATGTATCTGCAGAGTTTCATGAAGTGGTTTAATTCTTCATGAGCAGCAAAAGTCTGTCTAATTTCAGCCTTGCCACCACTTGCTGCTTGACTCCAGTTCAAGGCAACTGAAACTCAACTCTTGTTGCATTCTGGGAGAAAGTGAGATGTAAAAGGAACTATGAAAATGAAAAATCTTCTGGTAGAACGGAGGATGTGAGTTTACTTCTTAAAGTATGTAATAATCTTATCTTGTAGAACTCTTATCAAGATCCTACGAGGGGGAGATTGATGAGGAAGCCAATAATCTGCATTAGAGAAAGAGTGAAGCCATTGCTCTATGGTAACTACTCCTTTAGGGCCATGGCTGTAGCAAGTAAGCTACTGAAGTCATGACTGCAGCTGGATTTTGAAGAATTACTGACAAGCTTTGTAAGCCATAATTAATAATAGAGTCCAATTGTCCCACTGAAGCATGACTTTTTAACAACCCAGCTGCTCTGAGCTTGGCACGTTGAGTGTGTGCTAAAGTTGGTAAATAATCACAGACTAATATATAACACAAGCAAATGTATTTAGAAATGGCAAACAATAGAGAGTAGAAAGGATAATGTCTGGTATTTGTATAGACAGACATTTCAAAGCCCCCTTATCACTTAGGAAAAAAAATTCATTTGCTGATACACTTGCTTACAAGTCAATAAAGTAATACTGAATACCAGCAGCAAAGCAGGTGCAAGTAAATCCTCTTGAAGAGAGTAAAGTTTGAATACTACATGTCCTCAATAGCCTGTGCACTGCTGGTTCCCACCAATTTTCAGTGGAGCATTCCCTGAGCAAAGACTGCCTTGTACACTCACAGAGACCCTCCCTTTGCTCAGCTTTGGTTGACTAAGGCATCCCTCAGGAATTCTAGAGCCCCTTGTATTTATCCCTTATTAGGGTTGAACTGCCTTTGATAGATGGCCAAAGAGGAAGTTCATATTAAAATTTGTTTTCTTTCTAACTTGATATAACTTGTTGACTTAGAAATAAACCTCTCTTTTCCAGGCGCTGCTACAAGTATGAGAAGGGAGAAAAAAAAAAACTATTCAACTTTCGCTTTTTTAAATGACCAGACTTTTCTAGTTTTAAGAAACTTGAGACTATACTCTTGAGGAGACGCCTCATGAAACCTCCCTGTCTATTCAGAGCCCTTCTCTAAGCTATTTGTTAGCAGGAACCTCATTCATCCTTCCATTTGAAGCACAATATTCCTCTTCACTTGGTTAAATGAGGATTTTCCACAGCTGCTGAGGGAAATACAGCTTGATTTAATCTGATGCTTAATGATGGACACAATACTAAAATTAACAGCATCTCTGCTACAGGACTTTTGATTCCATTCTTGCTGCCATCAGTTCAAGTCCTCCTTCTATTAAAAATGAAGTGAAAAGCAGCAATGATGGCAGGAGTCAAGGTACTGTTTAATAAGTCATCTGGCTGCAGAGCTGAAATTCAGGCTTCAGTGTCCTCTGAGTTTATGAAGCACAGAAAGTCTCTAACTCTGAGTGAATAGAGCCCTAAGCCTTTACATGTTAAACACATTAAATTTTTCCAGTTAATTTCATCTGACATCAATCAAAGCTCCACTAAAATTACTCTTGAGGAAGGTGGTGGGGAAGCAGGGGAAGTGCAATACTTCTTAGTTGGCTTTCAGTCCTTTGCATGAAGCAAAATCACTGAGCACTCTTGGGAAGAGGGAAAGACCTGTGTCAAGAACAGTTCCTTCTGAAGGCTGTTACCTACTCAGCTTTCATTGGAAAAGAGTGGGAGAATGGGAAATATGGAGGGTTTGACTAGACTGTAACAAAGGAGTTTTAAAGCCTGGGCACAGTTCCTTATTCACAGATGCCATGTTTTCACCCCAGCCAGCAGCACAGCACCAGGCAGCCCCTCACTCACTCCCTCACCAGAAGGACCAGGGGGAGAATGGAAAGGGTAAAAGATGGAAAACTCCTGGGTTGGGATAAAGACAGTTTAATAGGGAACATAAAAGCCATGTGCACAAGCAAAGTAAAACAAGGAATTAAGTCACCACTTCCCATTGGCAGACTGGTGTTCAGCACCTCCAGGAGAGCAGGGCCCTATACATGGAACAGTTGCTTGGGAAGATAAAATCCATCACTCCAAACATCCCCCACTTCCTGCTCCTTCTCTCCAATTTCTATACTGAGCACAATGCCACATGGCCTGGAATATCCCTTGAGTCAGTTGGGGTGACCTGTCCCACTGTATCCCCTCCCAGGCACCCCCAATCTCCTCACCAGCATGGCCATACAAAAGAAGAGGTCTTGGCTCTGTGTGAACCCTGATCAGTAGCAATGAAAACATCTCTATATTACCAACACTGTGTTCAGCACAATTCCAAACCACAGCCCTGTACCAGACACTGGGAACAAAATTAACTCTACCCTAGCTGAACCCAGCGCAGTAATAAGTTCACCCACTTGGAAAATAATTGGAGCCAGGTGCTCTGAGTTGACAAAAGCTGCCCAGTTATTAGTTAGGCAAGAATTAATTCTTATTTGGTGACTCATCCACACTCAGATGAGAGGAAAAAAGAATCCTTTAGTGCTTATAAAGAGGAAGAAAGCTGTAAACTACTGTTTGATAGTCTGTTCTGTGGAGCAATGAAACAGCCATGCATTCAGGTGATGTTAAAATGTATTTGAACTATAACATAAAATAGGATGGGAGGTGTGTCAGGGCTTTTGCTATTGGACTAACAGTAAAGGGAATGATGTAAGTCAGCTGCTCTTAATGAAACTGGGGGAGCTTTAATGAGTTACACCAGCATCTCTATCTGATCACCTACTCCCTACAGAGAATTTACCCATAATTTACTCTAGTCTGTGGAGACACAAGTCTCTTCTCTGGTCACAACTTTTAAAGCACTAAAGGTGTGTGATGGACAAAAAAAAATCGTTCAACTAATTTGTGGTCGAAAAGTTGGTAAGTTTATGGCAGCACTGGAGCACAGTGGACTATTGTCCTAAAGACATGTGATGAGTTTACAAAGCCTTGATTCTCTATTTATTCCCAAAAATTATGCATATTCATACAGTTAATTAACATGCCTATACACATTCCTCACCTGTCCCCATGTTGTGTGTAAATTAGTTGGATATTTGTTGCAGTTGCACAGTTCTCTCTTTAATTGAGGCAGGGGCCTTTTGGTTTCAGTCAGTGGTCATGTGGGAGGAAGCAAAGACTCTTCCTCACCCCTCTGCCCTGCTGCCAGGTCTTTGTGACCCCTTGGTTATGGCCCAGGCTCTTTCCTTGGCTTTGAGCACCAAAAGTCTTGGCTTTCTGATTTCTTACAATGCTAAGTGTCAGATACATGATCGATTGTCTTGCTCCTTACCTATGTATTAATGATTGAACCCTTCGTTTCTTTGATCCTCTTATTACTATGCTGGGCCTTGCTATATGATGTGTTGCTTACATCTTGCTGGCTACATTTCTAATTCCTCAATATTTTAACCCTTTGACTCACTTTGAGTATTCTAAGGAATCTCTCAATTTTCTTATCCTTCTGGCTGAAAGGTTCCTTGGCATGGGAAAGCCTCCAGTGGCCTCTAGTCCATCAGCAAAGCCAGCCAACTTGTGATTCATCCCATGGTCCCTTCTTCATTCTTTTCCCACACAGATGCAGTCAGACCATCCCTGTGCTGTTCCATCTGTCTTAGTTCCCTTCACTTTTCAAGTCTTTGTCCCTTAAGAGGAGGGGCTTGCCCAAGGTTGGGATAGAATGCCTGGAGAAGAAAGTTCATGCAAGTGGCACAAGAGGCAGAAAAGGAGATGAGGCCCTGCCCTTTGCCACATTAGGTGCCTCTTTTTCTCTTCTATGGCTTCCACAGCCTCATCACTGCATTGCATTCTTCTCTGCAGGTGCCAGTTCCCACTTGACTGTGCCTAAATCTGCGTTCACTGTGGCCAGCAGCCATCGTGTCTTGTCAGTACCCCATAGATAATTTTAAGTGTTAATTGAGGCATGTAATTCTATGATGACTATTCCTGCATTCCCTTATTTTTTTACCCCTTAAATTAAAATTGCTTAACTACTTTAATCAAACTCAACCAAGCTCTTGACTGAACCAGGAAATGCTGAGAACATCTCATTGCATTTTGATTTAGGATATTTTAATGGGAAGTAGGAGGTACAGATGCTATTGAAAAGCCCGAATAAGCCCTGAGAGACTTGGCAGAATACTAACATGAGAAGGAAAGAGTTGAATGCACAATTCTATAATTCACATCTTGCCAAAAGCAATGGCCTCATGCCACAGGCCTTCATGTGCAGCCAAGCTCTATCAGCTGCACTAACTGCTCTAACTAATCCTATTTACTGTCATCACTGACCCTTAAAAAAAACCCCAACAAAACCCAGGGAAGTCATAAAGTGGGAGTTTCAAATTACCTCTACATCTTGTCCTGTATCTCACCTTTCAAATGTGGCTGTGTAGCTGAGTGATGAAGTTTTTGCAAGATGTACTGGATAATTGTTTTGAGAGGGAATTAGTGCCAGGAATTCTAGAGAAAACATCAGCTCACTTATCAGTGCCGAGAAAAGTGCATTCCTCTGCAGAACCAGGTAACATATAAGCAGAAACAACTAAAATCTGCTAAGGAGCTGTGAAGACTAAGCAAAACTAACCACTTTGTGACAAAATTGCTGATACTTGTAAACCAATGTCACCTGAGTCAGCTCATAAATATTTCAGAATCAGGAAACTCAGGCTGTTAAACTGGGGATGTAATGGTAGGCATATTTAAAACAAGCAAACAAATCCAATCAGATTGCTCTAAGCCACAATGTATCTGGTGTTTCCTATGGGAATTAAACAGTCTTGAGCAGCAATTAATGACCATAGAGATGATAATGGGTTTTTATCTCACAAATCCTTAGGAAGGGAGAATATCTGGTTTCACATTGTTCAAAGCTATGGACTGATTGAGACTGCCTATAAAAAAGTTTAATGTGCCTTTAATATATAGAGCTTTTTGTGGTTTTGTTTGGGATAGAGTTACTTTTTCTTCCTAGTAGCCAGTAAGCCTGTAGAGTGCTGTGTGATGCTAAGGCTTCTAGAAACTCTCAAAGCATCAGGACTTTGAGTTGTTAAATCTTGTGCTCCTGTTAAAATTATGGATTGAATAGAAGCTTTATCTTCTTTTTTTGTTTGTTTTTAATTATCATTGGATATCATTTAACATATATCCAGTTTCATATTGTTGTCTCCATTCAGTTCTGGAGTGGAATTTGAAGATGCTTGAAGGCAGGAGCAAGCATTTCCAGAAATCTGATGGAGGAAGCACCTTGGTGGTGTTGATGTGGGGACAGTCAGAGAGTGCAACAGTAGAATTAAAAGCCAAAGGGCTGGAGGAAGAGCAAGACCCCCTGGCTGTGGCTGACATAGATGAGCTGTATCAGGGTCTGCAGCTCACCCTGATCACCCTCTTGCCAGTGCCTGGGTTCAAGCCAGTCTCAAAGTGTGCAGGAGAATCCAAGGCACTGGATTGCTTAGACTTACAAGAGAAAAGAAATCTTTAAATTGTGAACAGATATCACAGACCAGGTGATGCCTTAAAATACCAAAAGTTAAATCTTTCCTCTTCACAGCACCCTCAAATGAGACACAGCAATCTTTGATTTGAGCCCTTATCTTCAGATCATATTTACAGTAAAGGGAACTCAGGTGGCAAGAAAGGGAGGACTTGCTCTTGTTTTAATAAAGATTGGATATTTTCAGGAGTGCGAGGTGGCCCAGCCTGACCATCCTGATGGCTCTTTTGTATCCTGCCAACTTTCAGTCTCCCCTCCCTCAGTACATGTCTCGGTAAATGAATGTGTTCTCATTGCTCAGATTCATTACATGGTTATTCTGTACACTGGGCCATAGTCCTTATGTGCTGGTCTGCCTTTCTGGCTCATCTCAAGAGCTGTGCATTCAGTCTCAGCTTATTCAAAAGGAAAGTGAATTCTGACAACTGGGATATCTTCTTCATTATTGTGATTGGCATAAATCTAAAATTTATGGTCTGAATGTTAGCAAAACTATTTGATTTAGAAACTATCCTACCTTATTACCCTTTTAACAGTAAATAAGCATTCTAAGTGAAAATTTTAACAATTGCCTTTATTTCCTCTTCAGCACTAGCTTTTTTCTCTGTTCAAAATGGTGCTAAATAATCTTCAGTTTGTGCAGCCTGTGAGTGAAATTTCTAAGAAATTTCTGTGCTCACCAATTTCTCTCTTAATAGAATTCAGAAAACATGAAAACAGACAGAGTTTCTGATTAATAAATTGGGTATGCACTTGAAAATGAAACCACAGGGGGAAAAGATTGGTAATGTAGCAGGACTATACTTCTGGGGAGGTGGGAGTTTTTGTAAGTATTCTAGAAAGCTGGGTGGAAGAAGGGAAGGTATTTTTAGCACCTTTCTTTTTATTTATTCCTTAGATTTGTGTTTGGCCCTGGTGATTTTGAAGAAGCACCAGAAACTGAGTCCATTTGCTGTACAACTGTGTGCACTAAAACTGTAAATAGGAGTTGAAGCTGTGATGACTTGTTCTGTACCAATATTTCTCATCATAACAGCTAAAGACATCTAGTTACACAAAACAAGAACAGCTTCCACTAAGAATATTTTGCTTTTGTTTTAAAGATGTTTCTTAAAGAAACTGGAAACATAATGAGATAGAAAAATTCTTCATGTATTATTTAAAATCACTGCCCTCATAGCAGTTCACAATACCCATCTGTTCTGCAGTATGCAAGTTTTACTCTGAATGCAAGTAATACAAGCTGCTCTGGCACATTCATTAACCAGCTCAGCAAAGAAAATTAAGACATTTTTCCAGAAATTACCCCTAGTACAAAAGCAACAAGAAAACAAAAACTTGCATTAAGAAAATAATAAAAAATTATTCCTATCAATATGCAAACATTACACTGCCGCCATTTTTTATTAATTTATGCATCTAAAAGATGAAAAAAGCAACACATGCTCATTCTTGTTTTTCAACAGACCAATAGAATGACACTATAAATTGCTGGTTTTTTCTCAAGGAGAGATGATTAATAACCCTGTGGTACTGGTGGAAGTATACAAGGAAGATCAGGGTCTTTTATCAGTAGCAACCTGTTATTAAATATTTAGATCATTTTAATTGGTGCACTGTAAGATTTACATTTAGAAAGGAATAATTTATAGCCTGTCTGTGCTTTACATGTTGACATTCCTTGAAACTTGTAATGGGATTATTTGAAGGAACTACTACTAGGACACAAATAAAGAACATTTTGTTCCTTAATTTGGTAGTTCACTAGCCTTTGCATGTTCATAAAGCATCATAGTTCCTGATGAGTCCTAAATTTAACGTATTTCATACAGATTTAAAGCTTTATCTAGACGAGAATAAATAAATTTTAAGATTTCTGCAGCACAAAACTATCCATTTTAAACAGATCTTGAGGTTATGCAGAGGGTCTCCTTGCTCCTTCACTGCATTTTCAATCTCAGGTAGATGTGGGATCCAGCTGTGAAGTGTTTCTGTGGTGAAGAAAATAATCAGCCTTACATAACAAACGCTCTAAATTCACAGTGTCCTCTTCTTACCAAGAAAGAAAGGGTGAGCTAAAGTTTGTTCAGAAGATAAAAGCTTCTGCAGACATTTGTTTACAGGCCTTTTGGCTGAATCTGAATCTTTTATTGGAGACTGCATCATATTATTCCTGCCATCCCTCAAGCCTCCTGGGACTGAGCACCAAGGCAGCCAGGGAAGGAAGAGACAGAGGCAGGAGCAGTTTACTGACTGCAGTGCCAGGAGAGCTTGTAAATACTCCAGCAAAGGGAGAGAAGGAAGAGACCCACAAACTTCCCTGGCGGCGCTTTGCATTTAAACGGGACATTGTTACTGAGGGATGGGGAATGGGTTTGTCTGCAGCTGCAGAACCTTTCTGGAGTTTCTGACATCTGGATGCAATCGCCAGCTTTATGCATTTGGACAGAGAGAAATGAGAAGTGTTTATTCAGGGCAGAGCTGTAGATGCCTGGACACAGCAGGTTGCAGGTGCACACAAAGGTGATTGCTTTTTGTGATTCTGCTCTGTGAATACTGAACACCAATGAGATAAATAGCAAATAAGGCTTGTTTCTAGTTCTTAAGCCCTCTATGTCTCACAAGTAAAAGATTATTCACATTAATTGGAGAAGTTTTCCTTTTGAAATATGAGATGACCAATTCCTCCTGAAATTCACATACCTGATACTTTTGCAGATAATCCATGAAATGTCACAAATTTGTTGAAAGTCAGGGCAGTCAAATTTTAAATTGAGATTGTGTTCAGTGATTCTATGATTCTACCCTCTGTCCAAAGGGAAGGGCAAGCCTTCATGAAGGCAGGAACTGAGCTTTCCAGGCTAAATAATTGTAATGGAGGCTTTAAAAGTGGACAGCAACACTGCAGGTCAAGTGGCACAGCAGATTCCCTGGAATTTGTACATAGAAACCCACGATTGAACCACTCTTGCTTCAGGCATAGGCTGTGGAGTAACCAGACTAGAGGATTCAAGGATCCTGAACCCAGGGGGTTAATTTACATCTAGAAATTTTCATGCCCTGTCTAGTGAGTCACTGCTGAGGTAAAGCTTTAGGCAGGGCAATCACTCTTGTGTAAAAGCCTCTACTATGCTACTGGACCCTGCTAGATAGAAAAAAAGAGCTGGTTGTTTTCTCTCTTAAATTACTTTTGCTTTTATTTTCGTGTTTGTAACAGTGGTACTAGCCAAGCATTAAATTATAACCAGTGAACCCTGGTAAAATTCAAGGGGCCATGTTCTGCTAAACTTTTCAGGTTTAGAAAGAAGTATCTCTTCCCTTAGAAGTAGACTTTAAAAACCTTTAGGGCACTGAAGATGCAATAAAATTTATGTATCATTTTCTTTCAAAATTGTCATCATGTATCTCTTTGCTGAAAATCTCCCAGTGTGTTGTAAGTACCCTTCCTTTGGCTCAGAGATTGTTTCACATCTGGGCACCATGGCAGCAGATGTGAATGCAAAGACTGTCTGATAGAATATGAATGAATGTGTGATGAAAGTATCCAGTATTGATGAATTACAACAGCAGAAAAAATATAGTCCTGGCTTTGATGCATGAGGTCATGCAGATCTCACTTTATAATTTATAACAAACACACCTGGAAGCAAAATGGCTGCAGGACAGGCATCCTCTCAGGGGAAACTTTTATCTGCACATACTGTATTTGTGAATCAAAAATATTATATTTGGGGAAGGGGATAGACAAGGGGTTTGCAGTCTGGTTTAACCATGCCAGGGAGCAATGACAGAGAAGGAGATTTCTCTGCTCCTTCCCCAAGGAGTGTGGTTACCCCACTGCAATGCCAAAAATTCTGCTGATGGCAGTGTTCCAGATGATCTTTAATGGGCTGAGGGATGACAAAGGGGCAGTGGGTACCAGCCTGGCCTCCAACCTGTCCAGTAGCTCAGAGCACATGCGCCACAACTTCTACCAATATTATCAATTATTGACTCCCACAGAAATAATTTTTCCAGAGGTGATCTTCCCTCATGCCCATGTGTCAGTGTCTTGTTTTGCTGCCACCCAGCACGGAGATGCCATGGGGACAGGGGGGTGTGGGACCAGCTGCCTGGTGCCATGTCTGACTGCAGCGCTGTCGTGGGGAAACCTGCTCAGCTCACACAGCTTGCATCAAATTAGGATCAAAGTGCTTTGCTGACTTATTAGTGGCACATAATTCACAGGCAATAAGTGAACAAATTGCTCAGTGTTAGTTATACAAGAGGTAACATTTTGTCTGCTGTTGTGGTTTAATAAATGTGAATTCCTCAACACCCTCCTGTAACTAAGCCTGCAGAGCTCCAGCTCCCCTTGCACAGCAGACATGGTGATGCCTTAGGATGTTAGCTTTTATATTTTTGAAATCCTGTACTGATTTAGGGTATAACTCTGAACTCCATATAGAGTGGTAGTTACTGCCTTCACATTTTGGTCAGACAAAAAAATTCCTCTCTAGGCCTGAAACTCAAGGACAGGCCCTGAAAAGTATAAACAAAAGTGAATGGGGAGGAGAAGCAAATTGGGGAAGCATGATTTCATTACCTGAAGCTGTAATTGGACAATTAACCCCTGGTACATAAATGGACCAAAGTTATATCTGTCTGAAAAGCTCCTGACCCTTGTCTGTCTTGGGTGTAGCCCCTCTCAGAGGCTTTTGACTGCCCGAGGTATATCTACTGAAGGCCTTCAATAAATACCCACTTTTATTGACTTTTCTTGGCTAGCCTCTGTTCTAGGTGGCTACTCCAAGGCATCCATGGGATCAAGTGTCCTGTGGAAGCTGCAGGGGCTCTGTGTGCACCTGGCTGCTCCCTCCATTTGTTCACACTGAGAAAGCACCCCACAAGTTTACATGCTCAGCTCCAAGATGAGGGTCCCTGACAAGAACACAATTCATTGATTCAGCATCCAATTTAAGCAGTGAGTCTTAAGTCTTTCAGCATACACTTTGTGACACAAATCGTCATTTGCTAGCAAATCACATTTTCCTACATCTTAATTTGCTAAGATTAATATTGCAAAGTTCAACTTTGTGAAAGGCCTTAGCGAGACAAATTTTTCATTAATTTTAGCCAACCATCAAATTATACTGAGTAATTTCATATGCAGCAATGATTTAAATTAAGGAGATAACCTATTCACTGATGCGGACTAAACTGATCTCAGAATTGAAAGGTCAGAGCCTCAACTGGTATGAATTAGTGTAGTTCTTTAGCAAACCATGTAGTTGAAGTCAACAGAGCTGTGCTGGTCTGTGCCAGACAAGCTCATGGCACGAGGATTCCCCCCTGTCTGGGAAACAAGGCTCAGTTGGTGTCAGGGATTCCTGCCAGAGTCACACTGCAATGAAAGCAGGCATCCTGGAGGGGTAGGGGAAGGATACAGACCCCAGCTTAGAGAGCATGAGCCTGGCAATACCATATGGTTTGATCAAAGTTGGCAAATAGCTATTGCCCCCCCCTTCAAATGTTGAGGGTGTTTTCCTGAGGAGAGGCCATTTCAGTCCTTATCCTACTTTAAATTAACAGAGAAGTGTGCTGTGTGTCCCAGTGGGTCAGACCTTGTCCCTATTGCCCTGTTGGGGTTGCAGCTGGTTCCACAAACAGCTATACTAGAGCAGTAACAACACTCAGGGCTTCAAACAAGTAATTAAGGGTCAGCCTAACCAACCTGATGCCTGCTAATCCCATGGGCCAGGCACCACTTGCCTCAAGTATCAGACTTGGTGGGTATTTGGTAACTCTCTACCCACAGAAGGACAGATCTTGCTCCAAATACCCAGCTTTTGAGCCACGTTTGGGCAGACATTAATTAGGCATTCAAATATAGAACCCACCTTTTGAGGAGTTTGTGCAGCAGAGGAAACCTCCTTCCCCCACAGATTTTTGCCCATTCTCTGTGATACAATAAAAAATGGAGCCTTGTTGCCTTGAGAGTGCCAGAGCCCTTTCTCTGCTCCAGGCTCAAACAGGTTCTGCTGGGCTGGCTGCTCCTGGCTTTGGCACTGCAAGCAAGCCCAGCAGCTCTGAGAGGCCCTGGGCCTGGGGAAAGTTGATTATTTTGTTGATTTGGGGGAATTTGGATGGGGGCTACATCCTGTCACTGAAAATTGATTCAATAAGCTGTTTATTCTTCTTTGCTATTCTATAGCTTGGCTGGAACATTTTATCAGAGAAGAGCCTGAATTTGAACCCATCTCTCCCACTGGCTTCTTCTGGCAGAGTGGCCCCATTAAGTGCACTGAGAGCAGAGAGTCTGTGAACCTTCCTGAAATTACTGCTGCCAGAATAATGTTCCTGTAATTACAGCAGATATCTTGGAAACACAAATATTAATTAAGAATATTGAATGAATTTGGGACAGTCTTCAACAGCATTGAGCAGAAATCCTGTAAAAATGAAACACAATATAAGCACTGGAAAAATAATCAGCATTAGTCATAGTAGACAAAGTAATTATTAAAGGGCAAAATGATTCCTGTCTCAGGATTTATGTCATGGCTATGAAAGCTTTGCTAGTTGAGATCATGTAATAGAACAATAATAGTTTTTCTAAATTTATTTCGTGTCAGATTTTCAGCAGTGTCAGAAATACATGCTCTGTGTTCAGGTATATTTCCAAGTTGTGTGACCCTGCTTCTTCGAGCTGCTCCATGCTCACACTGAGGCTGAGAGGGCAGCTGGTCAGTTCAGTCCATAAATGCAGTCCATAAAATCCAAGTGATTATACTTCTTAAATAGCAATGATGGTGTATTTCCTAAGTACCAGAGATGTTTGTTCTCTTTTTATGTTTTGTTCCATAGTTGTTTGGTGTTTTTTTTGGTTTGTTGTTTTGTTTTTTTTTTTTTTATACTGGAGAGACCTAGGGAAACTATAGCTGCTGGGTCAGATCTCTAAATTGTAGAGAGGAGAGTCTCATGTTTAGCCCTTCTTGGTCTCCCCTAATGCTCAAACTGTGCCTGCTCTCCTGCTGGATAACACCAAAGGCCCACTCGTGCCCTCCCTGCAGGGTAAAGTCACCAGAAAAGCCACAGGAACCTCCATCTCCTAACTCAGGGATGTCAAGATGAGGGCACTCCTTCAGCTGACACCATTGATTGGCTTTTGCCTTTCCACACTGCTCTGTGCAACAAAATTTATGTGTTCCTCCCTGTGCACAAGGTTTGTGGTGACAAGCTCCAGGAGATGACAGCAAGGGCAGCTCTGGCTGCTCCAGGGCTGCTCCAGAAGGACTCAAAAATGTCTTTGGTCTAACACTAGGACTGGAACAGGCCTTATCCCTTTTTTAAAGTATTTCTTAAGTAAATTATTGAGTGAAATTCATTAGTAGTCCTTCCATCCATGCTTTATTACTTATGTCCTTACTACAGAACCAAAGTAAGAAAATAAGTGAGTAAACCATATTACATTGACAAGGTTTAAAAAAATGTTTTCATGTGAGACATTTTTTTCTCTTTTGCATGTCCTCGACATCCTCTGAATTTTCTAAGTTTATACTTACTGTTTAGAGATTTGTACCTTCATGCTGTATCTCCCTTCATTTGCAAAAAACCCACAAATTTAAAGGGAGAAAATCTAGTGTAAATACTGAAAATATTCCAGCATGGCTGAAACAAATGAAATCACAGCTTGCCCTGAAAATTATCAGCAGGAGAAATAACCAGAGAAATGTATATTCTCTTACTTATACTAAAATTTTGGTTAAGACAGAGAAATAAGCAGACCACTTTGTGTGTATTTTAAAGGCATAATCATACTTCAAACTGAGAATATCTATGTATGAATTCACATCAGATAGGTAATTAACCTTATGCCACAAAATATTTCAAATCTCCTTGTCCTTGAGAATTTACTGATGGCATATAAACTATTCACATCTTTTCTGAATAATTTATCCTGTCCTTCCATTATGTCAAATGAATTTATAATCTTGGATAATGAAGCATTCCTGAGTGAAAGTTAATATGGAGCTGCACCTCCTACCAAGTACAAGTCTGTGAAAACACTTTTTCCCCCCCACAGAACTTTATAAATTCTTTAAATGTACTTATCCCAGCAAGTCTAGGATCAGAGAGCTTGGGTTTGTGGAGGATTTGCTGATATAAAACAAGGTAATTCCATTTATCTTAAAACAGCAAATCCTGTTTTATCACCAGTGTTAAGCCAGAGAATTGAGCCCAGAATATTTAACTCTGACAGAGACATGAGGACTCTAACTTTATTTAGGTGCATATTTTATCCCAATATTACCTTTCATGTCATGACATTTAATTAAGAAAGTTAATTTTTGTCTTCTTCAGAGCACTTGTAAATATTAAACTATGTTTCCCTTATGTATAGGTTCTTCTGCACAAAAGGATTAACAGTCCAGTTAAAGTCACTTTAGCTAATTTTGTGTTGAAGAAAAATGGTCAGAGTGAGCTGCCTAAAATTAAATTGTCACAGGCAAGTTTGACTTTGTGCCTGTGCTTGATGACCTGTGAGTATTTAAACAGCCACATTTATATAATTCTAGGACACAAAAATATGTGTTCAATAACTTCCATGTGATTATAAGCTACAAGACAAGCAGCCCACTTCTGTTATTTGCCTGTTATTATTTGTAACAGTTCAATAAAGTTACAGGAAAGAAAAAGCTACTGATTGTATTTTAGCTCTTTTAAGATTAGAACAAGAGGTAGGTACAGGTATTTTCTCTTAATTGTGCCAGTAAGAATGAATTCTTCCTGGGGGATGCTGACAGGCTTTCTACACCAAGAAAGCAGATCTCTTCCTTCCTCTGTCTGTCATGACTGGAAGTGCCCTTCAGCATTTGATTTGTCTGCTTGACTGTGAAGTTTACCCTTTATGTTCTATTTGTCCTCACCCTTAATCCCATTAGGTGTTCAGTTTCTCTTTCAAACAACGAAGGTGTTTGCTCCTTTTTTTGCATTTGTTACTTGCAATCTCCTTCCACATGGCCTCAGGTTTCCTCTGCTAGAGCACACCCTGGGTGGGGCACAGAGATGCTCCGTGCTGCTGGAAGCTGGCTGTGCCCTTTTCTGTGGACAAAGCAGGAAACAAATAATGGTGTGACATGCAGGAAGTTTGTCAGTGCCTTTCACTGTCCCTTTCTGGAGTCTTTAAGTTTTCCAAGTGTCTCTGTATAGAGGCAATTTTTGAGAGAAGGGAAAAGTGGCATCCAGGAGTGACATAATACAAAGAGAGCAGGGATTTGGTGCCTGACTCTGAGAGGCACCTCCTCCAGTGGGAAATGGCATAATAGTTGTAAATATTTGCCAGGAAGACAAAAAAGGAGAGAATTGGAAATGCTACTTTTGCTAAATAATATTTATAGGCTACATTTTAGGAGAAAATTGCTAGCATGGGAAAGCTGCTAACCATTCCCAGTTTTTCCCACCTAGTATAAAAGCATTAAATGGGCTCTACTGACTGAACACACACAGCAGCACACACCAAAGGCTGTTCTTTGCTTTTCCTTCAGCAGCACTCACATTTTGACTCTCCTGAGATAAGAGAAGGGTTCAGGTACATCCTGCATGGCACAATAAAGAACCACAGCCTTTTTTAGACAGCCCTTCCCTGCTTCTTTTAATTTCCCTTTCAGAACTAAGGAACAGCTCATAGGTTTAAAAGTGCACCTCCTCGAGCTCCAGGTCTCTAATTTTGCAATATTTTCATTTTCCCCCTGCCCATCCTGGAATTCCTGACACACAACACTTATTGCAAAATTACAGAAACAACAGAAATTATTAATGTGATGGAAAATTAATAAGGACTATTAGAGAACTACATTCCTAAAAGCAAAAAGGCTTTCAAAGCAGGATAGGGAAAGGACTGATGCCCTACAAGAATGTGTCTCTCTTAAGTGACCCAACACCTCAATACTCTGGTTACAGCTTCCAATGTGTAGGCCAGTGGGATGAAGCTCCCTGTATATGATTTAGAAACAAATGTTGGGCCAAATAAAATCTTCTTGTTAAAAGTCACATTTGGATTTCTGGATAACTCAATGAGATTACTTTCTTTTCCCCACTCCTGAAATTTTCTTCAACAATGAGCCTAAATGTGAGGAAATTGGTGGTTGTTTAATGATTCTCCAGCATGTTGGTATTACAATGACATTTTAGGGATGCAAACTGCTTGATGGATGGATGGATAGATGAAAAGATGAAGAGTCTTTCTCCAAGAAAAGAGTCTCTAGCAAGCTTTACATTTCAGTAATGTTTTTGCCCAAAAGTGCTTTGAATGTATCATTAGGACTTTTCATATGTTTCCAAACCATTCCATTTATTTCAGATGAAAACGGATCTGTGACATTTTTTTTTTCTTCTGGGCAAGTCTTTGTCCTGCACCAAAAGGGTTTTGCTGTAAGCTGAAGAAACCCTAGGCCATGAGTGTGCTCTGCTATTTTCCATGAAATTTAAGATTGCAGTCAGCTGTCAGACTTCTGTTTCCTATTTTACCAGAAGACATAATTCATCCTGGGAGTTGACTTAAAAGTGGAATTTCAGCAAGACTAGACAACTTGAATTTGAGGACATATGCTTTCCCTTTTGAAAAGGTCACTCTGTGCCTGTAACACAATCTCTCATTTCTTCATTTCTGCTCTTGTTCCTTTGCAGCTTTGGGAAGTGAAATATTCCACAGAAATTTTGGAAATATCTAGAGCAAGGAGATAACTGTGACTAAGTTTGGATGATTTTACCTTTACTGTGGTGTTCCTGGTGAAGTTTCCTACTTATTTATCCATTATCTTCTTTAAATTTCAGAGCAAAGGACTCTTCCATTTACTATTTACACAAATCATGACAAAGCCCAGGTGCTCAAAGTGCCTTAAAATCAGTAAGGAAAGTTGACCAAGCCTGACTCATAGGTTAAGTCATTTTACTCTGGAGAAAACAAGTCAGCTCTGTTCAGTATCTCAGTATCTATTGATATGCTGATGTAATTTTTTTTTTAATGGTGAGAAACAATAAAACTTTTACATTAATTCCTGATTATGAATCATAAACAAACATGAAGTATCTTTTACTGTCAGATTTTAGCTTTGCTCCTGTTTTCCTTTATTCCTAGAGTATGCACCCATGGGTGAAACTGATGGAGATATTTCTTTTTCTTAGATTTGAAGAATTAAAATATTTCTGCAAGACACCTTGCAGCCTGGTAGGGCTCCCTGGTATGGGAAGATCCCAGTGTTTCCCCAACCCTTCTCAAAGACCACAAGGATGGCCAAATTGTAGAGCTCTGTCCTGCAGAGCTAGCCACAGGCACAACCCCAAAATGCCTTTTTTGCTAAGGGCTCAGGGCATTCACTGCTACCAGGGTAATTGTTTTGCCCTTAGAGAAAACCACAAACCACCAATAATTACAACTTGTCATTCTTCCATGATCAAAGTGGCCAGGCTGATGATATGTAATAAAAATAACTGAAGAAGTCAAAGGCAGCGTTTCAAAGTAATTTTTATGAAGGCAAGAGATCAAGTGATTCAATCTTTCTAGCCACTTCAATAAATATAGTGTGGTGATTAGCAAATAAAACTGGGTAATTGTAGTTTTCGGCTCAATTCAGTGTAATTTGTGGAAGTATCTATGTCAATCAAAATTATATTTAGATTGACACTGTAGGGATATGTAAAACCTATTTATTCTGAATAAATATTTAAAGAGATTATATAAGCAGTGATGTCCAAAGATGAGGGATTTTCCCTGAAAAGATGAAGATTAGTCATTGATAAGAGCCTAATATAATATTACTCATCTGGTTTTCTAGAATAGTCAAAAGATTAATAATTATAGCCCTAGATTTTTGAAATTTGAAAAATTCCTCTCTCCCATCCCCAATATTCAGTTCTGGATTTGTTTTCACATCTCCAGTGGCATTAGAAATATCCACTCTGACTGTGGGATAAGCATGGATTTCTGCAATGATAGCTGGAAGGTGTGGAGGACAGGCTGGGCATCTTCAATAATGGGCTCTTGAACAGCCAGTGCAAACAGAATCCTGTCATTCACAAAGTAAATAACTGTAGGCAATGGGATAAAAATGCTTTTAATCTGGCTTGACTTTCTCTAGGAGCTTCCACAGAACCAGGATTTGAAAAAACCCTACAGATTTCAAAAGCATTTCATTGGCAAAACAAGTAATTTTGTTTTGAAATGTTATTTTCCATATATTTACCAACCCTGTTTCTCAAAAGGGTAAATAGAAAGATACTACTGGTATCAATGCAAACACAAAATTTTAAACTTGGAAAGAAAGTTAATGCAACAAAAAAATCTTGAATTATCCCATTTTGCAAAAAAAATTGAGAATTATCTGTACTGGAATTTTGTTACTTTAATATTGCCACTAGTGCAAAAAAACCCACACCCAGCCTGCTCTTTATTTGCTCTAAAATATTATTGTTTCAAAGCCAAGGATGCTAGTATGCTTCTAGGAGCCTCCTGTCAAAAGCAGAAGTTTCCTGCTCTCAATCATTTCCTAGCCCTGAAGCTTGTAATGCTTGAAGTGAGTTTGTCTGGAGTTATTAATTTTCTCCAACTCTTTCAGAAGGAGGACTATCAAAAATAGATGCATGCAAATGTATCATTTAACTAAGAAGCATAATGCATGCAAAATTTGGCCTTGAGTAAATGATATCAAGTAGGTCACTTTAATCACTGACTTGGATGTTTTTTAGTTCCTTTCAAGTCTTTCTGTGAAAATTTCAAGACTTTGTAACAAGTGAAGAAATGTATTTTCCATTGCAAAATTTGGGATGGCCTGATCCTTTTAGTTTGCTCTCTGTCATGCAGGGCACTGTTATTCCTCAATCCTCCACATCCTCCTGCTTTACTATTCCTAGGCACACCAGTTTTTTGTCCCATTTGTATAAAAATAACAAATGAAGACTTTTTAGTGTTCTGGGGAAACTACATACCAAATTTCCAAGATTTTGGAATTGCTAAGAATTCTGGATGCTCAATTCCTTTTAAAATTGATGTCCTGTGTTCCCTGGCTGTTGTTTGAACCTGAAGTTTCACAAATGCTCTCGGTAGCACCATGTAATTTCTCCTGCCTTTCCAAGCACCAATGGAGCCTGCACTAGCAGTAACGGTCAGATTTCAGTTTTTTAAGCTGAAATTTCTCTTCCCTAGAAGCTAAGAATTCTATCATGCTTGCATTCCCATTCCCCTTCAGGAAGATCTTTAGGGTACACATTTATTTCTTATCTTTCTGAGCAGAAGACACAGCAGTAAAAACATTTTAACTGCTTTTTAAGCAATATGTTAATTGACCCAGCTCCCTTTGATGGTTTACACTTGTCTTAACAAGCACATAAAAACATTTGGTGAGAAAAAAAAAGAATGAACTGACTTAAATGGCATTGCTATAATACTTTTCATTTACAACGAGATGAAACAACCTTTTATACCTAAGCCTTATATTTCTTTTATGACTTCTCATTTCATAGCATTTTTGCATATGGAGATGAATATGCCTGTTTTTTTCTGTTTTTACAACTGTGTTGTTTAGGCTTTTCTGGTGTTTTGTGGATCACAGATGGAGAAACACTGGACTAGAAACTGTGTAAGTATCCCACCATCCCTCACCTACACGCAATTGTCTTTAAAATCTTAAAACTCCTTCACTTTCTAATGGGTAATTGGAATTCTATTTTCCCACTAAAAGTTGGAAATCCATATAATTTTTAGTGGCATGCCATTGTGTTATTCCCAAAAGGCTTTTGTTTAAAATCCAACAGATGCCTTGAATTTTTTTCTTTTTTTTTTTTGCTCTAGATGACAACTTATTAGCACAATAAACTTCCTCTTTATGTGACTGTTCTGAGCTTTTTTTGTTATCCCAAATGGACTCATTGCATTTAGATAATACACTTATTTACAACCCCACTCAAACCATCTGCTCCTTTTAATGTGCTTTTTTTCTTGAAAGGTCTTAAAAACTCCAAGATGAATCTGGAATGAAAAGGTTCATGGTTGTTAAAATTAAGAGCACTGGGAGAGAAGGCTCCTCTGGGGAGGGTCACTCCCATCCCACCTTCTCAGCCTTAGATGAAGACATCAGGCAACATTATCCCTGGTACCACGCCCTGGGGAGCTTGGCTCCTGGAAAGCTATTAAGCAACAGCCACCATGGCTTGACACCAGTGGTCCAACAGGTTTCCAGCCTGCCTGTAGTCTGGCCAGCCACTCTGCTTGTTTGAGTACTGGGAAGCTTTGAGACATCTTGTCCATAGCCTTGCTAAGAGAAAGAAAATTCCATGATTACACTGATCTTCTCAGAGTGGGCTGTTTCACAGGAGCTGGCCACACTGACCAAGAGCAGTCTCCTCTTGGTAAATCCACTCTTCCTCCTTGTTGTCTTGTCCTTCATATATTTGGCAGTGTCTTCTGTGAGGATGTGCTGCATAATTTTGTCAAAGAAGTGAGGTTAAACTGCCCCAGCTGTAGTTCCCTCTGCCTTTTATTGAAGATGGTTTGCCACAGCTTTTCAAATAGGAATGTCACCTGCCATGAGTCAAATAGATCAGCCAGGCAGCCTGTCCAAATCTCATGGATTATCCATGTCCTGTAAACCCCTAATCCCTGATCCTTGCCAGTCATGGGCCGTGCTCTCTGCCCCAGCCTTAGCACATGGAAGGAAAGGGCTCCACGTTAATGTTTCACGTTCTTAGTGCTACTGATGAATGCCATGGTTGGAAAGAAGTGCAGGGATTGAACAGCTGGGAGAACACAGATGGAGTAAGAAATAGCAAATGGCTGACAGCCATATCAACAGACAAAGGATATGTGTTATTTATTTTGGGTTGTTGATGTTGAAGACAAAGCAAATTCAAGTATTCGGGAATGAAGCAGATGGGATGGACATGGCTTCCAGAAGCATGGGAAGAGCACAACATTTTACCAAATGCATATGTCAAGTCAAATGCCAGCAGAGATAACAAAAATAGATATTTACACTTGCAGTAATTCTGCAGCAGCTTTCTGTGAGGCAGAAAACAAAGCTTTTCTGTCAGCCATTGCTGAATGAACGTGCTCTTCCTGGAACAATCTGTACTTTGAAACTGCCTTGTCTGCTGCTGGAAGTGAACTAATGGAGCTAATGGGAGCAATTACAAGCTCCACACTATTGTAATTCATGTCTTTCTAGAATCCATATGCTGCAGATGTGAAAGACACAAAGTTGTAGGCAGCAGAGGCTGAGCTGCAGTGCCTTCCCAGGCTTTGGACCGGTGTGCTCCAGCTCCTGCCATAGCATCTCACAGCCCCTCATTTCCCAACTTCCCTTTCTCTCACCAGCTCTTTCCATGAAGACCATGAGATCTTCCTCATGAGTCAGTACCATGGGACCTGTGCCTTGGCCCAGCTAGCAGGGTTGTGGCTGAAATAAAAACATGCCATTTACCTCTGAAATTTAGCAGGCTTCAATAAGAATAAGCACTATACATTTCTTTAGATCACCTGTACCAGCTTCTCCCCACTTGGAGAATACACATCACATCGAGAGCTCACAGCATTCAATGTCAGCAATTCATCTGGGGAGAGAGAAAAAGAAGCCTGTTCCTTTTAAATTAAATGATCAGTGAATATTTGCTCTAAGATTTAGTGATTTGGGTTATATATGAAAGCTTTAATAGCCTGAGGTGAAAAATAGAAAGAAATTAGCTGGTTTACTGAATATAATGATAGGAGAGGAGCATATAATTAGATTGAATAGACATAAAACCACCTCTTTAAAACCTGCTCATTATTGTTTCAATACTTGGAATGTGCATTTGCTGCGGTGGTTGTGTGCAGCTACTGCTAAATTATTGTTACAGTGAAGCTGTTGTTCAGGTTTTGTACTTGCCCCTTTTCCTGAGAAATTATCTTTTTATCTTTAAATACTATCTTTCTAAAAAAAAACCCCCAAAAAACAGAAGCAAAGGAAAACTGAAAAATTCCGTGTTAGTCATAGAGGAATATCGCATAATTCACCAAATTGCCCTTTTCTCCTATAATTGTGTGATTTTTTTATGGAAAGGCAAAAGCACATTGAGGGATTGCTACAGGCTAATAAGAAGAGGATGTAGAAGAATTATTTTTAAATTCTGTGAAAGTTACCTTTCAATTGTGACCAGCAGAAATTTAGAAGGTTATTAATGAGACTTCATACTGAGCTGCACATTTCCTACTTAAGCTAAATGTAGCATTTTTCAGAGAAAGTAATTTTCCTGTCTATTTGTATTCATTGCAATTATATATACATACCATGTTTTATGCTTTTGCTCTACAAAGAGGAGTATTTTCCTCTAGGCATATTATCCATGACTACTGTACAAGAAAAAGACTGGAATTTCTCGCTAATATTTTTAGGAACTACAGTCAAGTAGGTGCTGTTGGGTTTGTAATGAAATACGTTGTGCTGTAGTGCTAGAGTGGCAGTCAGAAAACTACCTTTGAGTAACTTATGAAAAATTAAGTAATTTCCCTAATATTTCAGAAATAATAATGTGCTTTTTGTTTCTCAAAAGTTGCCCAAACTTCAGAGACCTTTTTTGTTTCTTTTTTTTTCCATTTCAGGCAAGTTAATGGCTGTTTTTCCAATTTTGTAAACAGTCACTTAGCATTTGTTAATGTGATAGTCTTCAAATAATTTGAATTACTTCACTGAAAACAGCTCCTAATGTTTTGAGGTCCAATTGCACAGCAGTCTGCAGTTAATAAAGCACAGCAGTCTGCAGCATGAACCTCCTAGGATCACATCCATCTTTTCCTTTCTCTGTAAGGAATCACAGCTATACCTCATTTAGGAAGAGCACTGGGTCTCCATCTTCCCAAGACAGATGTGTCAGTCTAAAAGGGATGCATGGAAAGCTCCCTGTGCTATTCAAACCAGCACATCTCTTAAGACAATAAAGTGTCTAAATCCCTGCATTATTAATGACGTACCAAAAAGCCTTCTCTATCCAAGCGTAGTGCTCAATCATTTAAACTTTACTCCACAATTATCAGCAGCACAGTAATGGTGCAGCTGGCTATAAATGGAGGCAGGTTGCCCATGGCAATGTCAGGGGGATGGTGTCAAGCTGAGAGTGCTGGCAGTAATGTGTGCTGACAGCTTCCCCCATTACTGCCTCTTCCCAGTGTGATGAGAGCGGACGGGGCCGGCCACAGACCAGCATCGCACGTCCAGCCAGGCCACAGCACTGCTGCCACAGCCCACAGGGAAACAAGGGCTGCCCAAAAGAGCATCTCCTGGCTCATGGGATTTAGGTAACCAAGAGAGGCTGGTGTTTGTAGTCCGGGAATGTGCTGTATTCTGACATTGCAAGTGCCTTCCTGTCGCTGTTGGACACACATGGACACTGTCTCGTGAGAAGACATGAAACTTTTCATTACAACATCTGGCTCTGTATTTGTAGTATTTCTACACAGACCAGGGATTGGAGGAGAAGGTTGACACCTCTCCCATCCCATTGGTCAAGACAACTGCTCATCAGTTGTTTTTTACTCTAAGAGAATGTCTGTAAACAACCTCGTCTTAACATAAACATGTTTCTAATTATAACAGCCGTGTGTGAGAAATAACTAAGAACTATGAAAAACATCAAGCTGTAAAAGTGCACCAGAAAACTGAAGAAATCAGGGTGACACCTTCCCTCTAAGCTGCTTTCACAACTTGTTGAACCATTAAAAGCATGAACAGTAGAAGTAGCAAAACTTAGCAGGTAGCTTTAGAAACATGGGATATCTATAACAATTCTCCTTTTCAATGAGTCACTGTGCTTTGGATGGACACCATTCCCATTTGTGGTTCTCGGAAGATGCAGCACTGATTTAAATGCATTGCCTAAAAAAAAAACCACTAGTCTACATCTTGTGTTTGAAATTTCTATTTGGCAGGAATGGGATGGGGCCGGTGGTAGACATGTCTTGAGATTTTTACTGCAGGATCAGTCTCATTACGTGGTGGAGACGATGAAAAGATGACAACAGCTCGTGTCTGGCCAGCAGCAGCCAAAGATTTCTTTGTTACAGGTCATTTAAAAAACTTTCTAGCCAATAGCATGAAGGCAAAGCTCACAGAGAGTTGTTCTAGCCAGTCCCTAAGAGCACACGTACACCTGCCTCACACAATGCTTGCTTATTCTCACACCATGCTTGCTTGTATGCTTGCTAGTTACAACACACAATACTGCATTATCAGGCTTAAAACCTTCTACTATCTTGCTTTGCATATTTTTCTGCCATCCTAAGGTCTATGTTAGCCAAGTTTAAGACACAAGCTATTGTTTTATGTCCTTGCTTTCTGTATTTAATGTAACTCTTCTACTTTCAAACCTCACAGCTGCAGCTCAATTCTGAATTGTCTGTTCTATCCTGTTTCTGAGGTTTTCTTTTTCCAGCTTTCCAAAACCCCCTTAATTTTAATAATTCCCACATTATCTCACTCAAATGTGATTTTCTCCCTGTTTACTGAGGTTTTTTATCTTTTTCCATGTAAATCTCAAATACTTTATTGCTAGTGTTTATCTGCTTTGGTATCCTGAATGTTAAAGTAATGGATTTCTAGGCTTCGTCATATTAATCAATAGCAAAATGGCACATTCAACTTCCTCATAATCAATTTCCACTTGATATTAACTACTCTAATAAATGTAATGATAAATATTAAATTCTGCATAAATATTTTGAGAATGGGGTGCTCTTGGTAATTTGAAGAGAAAATTGTGGAATTAAATAATAAAGCAATACTATTTCAATAAGGCCATAGCAAAATTGTCTCTTTCTTATTTACATCTCACAAGTCAAATGAAGCAAAATCATCTGAATTTTAAGTTTTGGGGGTTTGTTTATTTTGAAACAAAGAAGTAGTATAAATGGTATATAATACATTTAGACTAAGTACTGAGTAAAGTTTCAAAACTTGAAAGAAATATCTTTTTCATATAGGCATTTATTGTGCAATTTATCTCATCAGGTTTGAGAAATTGTCCTCAGGCTTTTCAGATTATAGATCTATTAGTGTTATTGTAAACAATGCTACAAAGCCACTCTCAAAGTTCTGACAATAAAAGGAGAGCCTAGATGAGTAGAAAGGTTAATTTCATGGGGAAGCTTTCATGGAATGCTGTTGTCATGCCCTTATGCTGGACATTATTGATCAAATCACTGGACAGATGCCATGAAATGGAAAGGTATTTTAGTGGCCTGTGAGGTGGGACAGCACAGAGAAGGTGGTGTCCCTTTGTTGCACAGAATAGAACCCCACAAGGAATCTGTACTCTTTGCATCATATTTTCAGAGGTGCATTTCTGTGCCCCTTTCAGCTGGAATCAAGGCACAATCACATTTTGGATTTATAATTAGAAATTGGTTTTTTGGATTTGTGTGACTTAGAGCTCTGGTTGGTCCATGCCTTAAGATTGGCAACCTTAGCCAAGGAGATAAGATTGAAAAGGTCACCAAGTTATCCATCCTTTAACTGGCAGTGATAAATCCAGCCAATGACCGAAGGAGAGAAGGAGATGGGCTGGAGAAGCTTATCTCAGAGTTTGCTGTACTGTGCTTCCTGTCTAGAGATACTGATAAGGTATAAATCACTTGCTACAGGGTGGCTCTTCAGGTGATGTGAAGGTTATCAGTCCCAGCATTGGGGGGTGTCTGCCAGAGCTTCCAAAAATCCCAGAATGTGCAGGTGATCTTTGTACTGCAAAGTGTGAGGCAGAGGGATGTCCAGCACAGCTCATGGAAACCATGGAAATCTCCTTCCCAGCCTTTTGCCCTGGGGTAACAAGCAAAAGCTCTTCCAGGGGCTGGAGATCACCCTCATGTGCTGTTTGGTGAGGCTGTGACACAAACCCCTGGCTGAACACTTGCTCAGCATGAAAACCAATTGTGAAACAGGAAGCCTGAGGCAGAGCAGGTGTATGGTCACATCTGTGCATCAAGCACAGAGCTGTAGGTGGTCAGGAGCATGCCATGGGATTTCTTGTATCCATGAGAAGTGGATAGAAGAAATCCCATGTCAGGACTTTGCCCTGCACCACTTTCTGGGACATAGAGAACTTTGTGCTTGTTGTTGGGCTCTCTCTTGGCTTTGGCAGTAGACTCTACCTCTAGATCCAGGAGTTCTGGTACTCTGCTGCTGCAGCAGCATTTTCTCTGCCCCAAAAAGGTGGAATTTGAGCTGTGGGGGTTTATGTAGTCTGGTGTATTGTTCATCCATATGAGATATATTCTGGAGAAACAGTGAAATAGCATATACATCTTTGCATGATATTGAATAAAATTAATTACAGCTAAGAATGTTCTGCTCAGTTATGAGAAGAGATGGTCTTGGATCACTAGGACAGAGATGAGAGCATTTATATGGCAGGCACAGGCAGCTGTAGGAAGAGAGAAGGGTCAGAACAGGAAGAAATGCTGCTCTAAAAAATGAATATTTTATCTGTTTTACCTAAATTGTACCTTAGACAAAAGCCCAGACAAGACAGTGTAAAAGAAAGAAGCACATCTCAAAATAAAAGGCTTTCAGTTCACTAAAACTTCATTTATTATGGGTTTGAGAAGCAGCTGAAATAGGAAAGTGCTGAATGGGCCTGCTAGGAAGCAGAAAGCAGGAACGTCTTCTTTCGCTTACTGATTCCATTTTGGTTGCCGTCTACCTCCATCATGTTTATCCTCTCAAGAGCTCAGGGCAGGAGTCTTCTTCCCTGGCACAGTGCCCTCCAGGCATAGCTGCAATACAGATAAGACCCAAATACAGCTGTTTCTTCTCAGAGGGAGTGCTCTGGGAAGAGTGCAGCAGAGAGGGGGAGCTGAGAGCAGGCATGGATGAGGCTCACAGGGAGAGTGGAGCTCTGGTAATAGTGGCTCCAAACTTTGCTCACTGACTTTAAAGATGGTTTTTCATCTGGTGTTTCCTGAGTTTTCTGAGCCTCCTTCCACAATAATAATTTACAGAAAGTGTAAATATTTACAGATATTGTAAATAGAGTTTGTTAATCCAAGCAATTTTTTAATGTCTTCTGTCAAGCCAAATTTTCCTACTTCTCATGGTGTCAGCTTGTATATTTTGGTGTTAATATCAGAGAGAAATGTAGGATTATGAGCACCAAAGTATAGTGACGGTGGTATAATCTAAAAAGAGAAAATCTGAAACATTGGTCTCATCGCAGTCACAGCTTTATATAGGAAACTAAACAATGGTTAACATACACATCAACAGAAGGGTAAAGGTTAAATATATCTGTGATTTCCATTTTAATGCCTCTTTCCAATTCACTAATATGCCTTTGTGGGAGGAAAATGCCTGAAATGCTTATTTATTTATATGTGTGTAGGTGAAAGGTATTTGCAATGTCTTGAATCATGGCCAGGCAGGACAGCACTTACACATCTGTCCTGAACCTAGCCCTGCCCTCGAGATGAAAGGTTTTCACCCTTCTGATTCTCAGGAGGAAAAGAAATCCCAAGTGTATAAAACAAAGCAGGTGGTGGTGTTTTACTTTCCTGATTTGACTTGAAAGAGATGTAATTCAACTGAGCTGTGGCTAGAGGGTATCTTCTGTTGACCCCAGCTGGTTTTAGACCAGGCCCACTTAGCAGGTTGATTACATACCCTGGGCTGAAAAATATAATGATTTATAGGTCTGTAAGTGTTCAAGGGATTTGAGATCAGAGCAGTTAGTGCTTAGCATGCAGTGAGTGCATTAGATGTGGCTGGCTGGTTTCACTGGGATCTGTGAAATCCCACAGCTCCTCCCTGGGGTGCAGTGCAGTGCTGGTGTCCCCAACAGCTCTTCAGGGAGCCTTGGGAAGGACCAGCACTCCTGGAGAACTTGCCTATCCAAAGGCTGAATGTCTGCTTGGAAACGAAACACTGACCATTTTACTAAGAGCCACAATTCAAAATAAAATTCTTTTAATCGATCCTGTTGGAGGATACATCTACATTCAGCAATGTTTCATGTAGCTCCATAAATAGTCCCCGTGCAGAAACAATACAGGAACACATTTGCAGCTCTCTCTTTACTCAGTTTTCCCATCCTCCCTCTCCCTGACCTTTCCTTTCAGGGGATTTGGTAGATTAACCTCATCAAGTTACAATAAAAGTGTATTGAGGCCCTGGGTGCTCAGAATGGCTGTTCCTTTTCCAGCTTCATCTGCCCATCCAGTAAGATGTCATTGCCTCTCCCACTGCCATTATAAATTCTGTGTCACTTTATATTGTGTTCTCCTTCATGCAGATCCTCTTCCTACATTCTTCTTCCTAGAATTGAGTACAATAGTGCGTGTATATGTAATGTGAAAAATAATTGATTTAAAATAAATAATGAAATTATTATAAATTTTATGGACCATTAGTCAGCAATTAAATATGTGGAACATAAAGATTCATCTTTTTCATGAAGTCAGAATAATCAGACAAGAAAAGCTACCAAGGATCAGATTGGTGCTGTGATGGAGATCTACAAGGAGTCAATGTCAGCCTCAACAGGGACAGCACTGGAAGAAGAGGAGCAGGGCTTGTAGGAGGTCAGAGACAGATGAGGTGGCAAGGAGCTGGTTAGGAGCCAGCTGGAAACATAGAAAACTGGAGTCTGAGTTTGACATTGGTGTGATAATTACCAGGGAAGGGAAGGTGTGGTGAGTCTGAAAATGCAGAAATACCGTGGCAGTTCATCCATGGAATAGAGAGGCAGCTCTGGCAGGGAGGATAAGGAAAGGCTAATGAGGACAAGATACAAAAGTGAATTAAAAATTTTGTTCATGTAAACTTGAAAGTTGTCAAACCTGCTCCTGAATATATTGACACTTTCCTGGGAAAACATGGAACAAAGGATGGCATGTTGCAAGATGTATGATGTGGCACTGGCATGGGCTGCTGGTGTGTGAGGGAGATGAGATAATGAAAAGCTGCCTGGAGATTTATGGGAAGGTTGAAAACAATAACTGTGTAGATATGGAGCAAAAACTCTCCTTGCACCTTGCCACAAATACAGCACAGGGTGGTTGTGAGCAGGGTCTGCAGAGGTGGTCAAGCCTCTGTGTGGCTTGAGAAACCAGGGGAATCTCTGTCTTTTATCCACTCCTACCCAGATTGACAGCAAAGTGAGAGCTGCAGCAAGGTTTGTCTAAGAGCTTCAACCTCTCAGCAACCCTTCTGTTACTTCTGATGGTGAGAAACACTTGAATTTAAACCAAATCAGTCTTTTGACAGAGGATGGGAGAAACCTTTTGAATAGAGAAAATAATCTTTTGCCAGCCCTTCCCTTGAAGTAACACCAAACATTAGTTCTCTGGAGTACTTTGGCTCCTGCCATCACCTGCCCTTTCCACAGGTTTGAAACTACAGTTATAATCCACATAATCCTACTATGTGAGCTTAGATAAGAATTAAATTAGCAGCAGAGTATTGTAAGTGGAAAATTGGCTTGTGGAATTCTATAGAGGGACTGAGCACTGCTCACTTCAGGGTCACCAGCAGGTTTATTGCAAGACAGTCAGCACGATGGGTCAGGGATATTAATTGTAAGGAGATTTTCATTTCCTCAATTAGTCTGGTTTTTCACCTTGTACTAAATTGAGGAAACCATGGAACGTTACTCAGTATTTACCTTTCAACTTCATTGAATAAATATGGGAATGCTTGAAATAAAAATTTTCATAGCATAAGTAAGGCTCTTCATATTTTTTCTTTTAAAAGCACAAAGAAGACCTCGAACAACTCTTAATTACTACAATAGTACTACAGCTAGGAATTGAAAGCATGCAAGCTTCCAATCAGCTCATCTGTTCCCTTATGGCAAACGGCATAAATATTTTGGAGGTCTCAAATGTGCTTTTATCACTTGCAAGGTAGGAAATAATTCTGCAAAAGTCGTCAAATGGAATTAGACTTCTATATGTGGAGCTCTTGTGTCACTGTAAGCATGTTGTGTCTAACTTACTCGGATGTCTTTGCCATAAGCATGTACACAATTCCTGGTCTATTTAGGAACTTGATTTTTTTAGGCTGCTGTTTCTAGAGCTGAAGATAACATTCAACTTCACATTTGAGATCCATGGTATGTGATACTACAAGAAATGCTGATTTAAGGGAAATAATGGTATTAGAAGTAAATAACTATTTTTTTAAAAAATAATTATAATTAGATTATAGAGCAGCATGAATCAATTCTTCATTGTGATGATTTTTCTCCTTAGGGGGTAACTGAGACTGGCTGTTTGTACAGGTTACAGCAGTTACAATAACCAGATTTGTAGAGCAAGTGTAGGTGGCAAAGCAGTTTCTACTGAGAGCACAGAAACACCAACTCCTTAAACTGGCACTTTGTATTAAGGGCAGCTCTGTGTGAGGTGTGAGGCAGAGGGGAACCTGTTCTGAAAAGCACCTAGCACAGCCGGCAGTCTGCAGAGCAGTGATAAAATCCTGCCCTGTCAATGGCAAGGACAGGGCTGTGGTACAACACACACAGTGGAGAGGATGAAAGATTACAGCTGTGCTGTGACCCTTGATGGCACAGCATTAAACTAGACTGGAATATTAACTCTGGGCTTTGAGGTCCATTAAACTTCAGGGGGTTTAGGGAACCTCTGGTCTCCCTGCCCAGCTGTATCACATCCTCTGCAGAACAATAGACCCAGAATAATCTGTTATTGTCTAGGAGATTTAATTTCTATAAAGTTAAGGAACAGAGATGCTTCTGAAAGTTCATTCTGCCTGCATTCTAAATTCATGGATTTTCAGAGTCAGACTGAGAGGTTCCTGTGGCATTTAAAGTGGCTATAATTCAAAATGTTTGTAGTACCAACCCTCAGGAGTCAAAACATGCAGCATGTCTAATTCACACCTGCAGAGAACATTTTAAAGTGTCTACCTCTGATCGCTTCCCATTCCCACTGGCTTGTTAGATTTGATGTTACTCTTTGTTGTCATATCAGTGTTGCTCCCTCATCTCCCTGTCTTTGTGGAGCTCCGACGTGCATGTGGCAGAAATGGCCTCTGCTTTGATTCCAAACTGAATCTGTGGCAATACAGCACATTTCAGTCTGGAGCAGGAAAGCAAAAAGAGAAAAGAGAGAAAAAGAGAAAGCCGAGGTTGTTAGGAGGAAGTGGGCGACCTGGATTATAGCTGGTTATAAAAAGCAGCTCTGTGTGGGCTGGATGTGACTCTGCAGCAGATTAATCCACTGCCAGGTTCCCTCTGCAGGTGGCTGGAGGAGTTTGTGTGGCTGACGGGGCCTCCCAGCTCCCGCCTTGTTGGGTTTCCCAGGTGTTATTGTCCCTGTCAGATGGACTCGATTTAAATTCAGAGCTATCTCTGTGATACGAGTGCCTCCCAACAACAGCTGACCCATGGGAAGCTGGCACCCCACACTGCACCCACAGTTTCCTCTTGAAGTCTCTAGTCACGCTGACCTCGATTTCTTTTGCAGCATTACTTCTTTCCTTAAGTAAGTTTTTCTGCTGAATGAAATGTCAGCAGATAACATCAGAGCTGCTCCATAATTTAATAGTTCCAAATATGGCCTGGATCCTGACTCAACATCCTCTTTCAGTAGACAGCTTGATATTTTGATAATATTTGCCTATAGCTCCCTACACTGGGGACTAGCAAGTACAAGAAACATGACTTCAGATACATAAATATCTTACAGCCTTCCCCACCTTGTTTTTGGCAGCTGTCAGAACTGTTGTATTCCTTCCTCCTGGCCTAAGAGAGGGATGGCTCTGCTCAAGACACCCCTCTCTGCAGCCCCTCTGTTCCTCTCTCAGGGAGCCCCTGCTTGCCCACAGCTGCTGATTTTCTACATTCATTCAGGGACCTGAATTTCGAGTGCTTTTTCTTGATGCTGGTGTTATCTTGGCTTCTGGAGGGATGGTGGCAGTGAGTGAGGCAACTTGTCTTCTTCAGACAATTTTTTTTATATATCCTTCTGAGAGGATTCACACAGCAGAAAGATAAGTAAAGAAGATGTAATATTGCTGGATTATGGTTAATTGAGAAAGAAAATTTAGAGAATACAGTATATCAAGGAAGAAGGATGTCTTCCAGAATCCCTGTTTTTCAGACCAGGCAGTTTTGAGGATCAGAAATGAAAATCAAGAGACACAATTTTCCAGAGTTGTGAGAAAGCTTTAAGAGAACCAGTTCCTCCATTGCCACAGTGATCCCTTTCCATTGGAATTTGTCCCTCAGCAGTATAAATTGATACTCTTGGTTGGATGTTGTCCTGGGTTGATGCTGAATGGTATCCCCATTCGTCTGTTTAGTTCAGAAGTAAGTTTTGCACCTTTAAAACTGGAGTCCTCTCAGCTCTAGAGAATAGGTACAATGTACTTAGAGAAAAAAAAAAAAGGTGATAAAAAATCAAAGGTTGTTTTTAAAGAATATCTTATCTGTGGGTCTCACACACAAACACCTACAGAAGGAACATTTTCCCAGCCTTTTTATTTGGCCTCCACATTTCAGCCCAGGGACAACCCCACTGTAGTCTTTACACTCTTTGCTATAACTCTGAATGTCACATGGATTATTATATCAGCTGCCAATATTACCAATAATGCTACTGGTCAGGGGATTCTTAATAATTCCTGTCACTACCTTTAGAAATCAAGTAGTAAACATGCTGCACTGAAACCTAACAAGACCTAAACATTTTGCAGTCATAAGATCCCATTCATACACTTAGTGAAAAAACACAGATTCAAATGGAAGTTTTTGCCTGTGAAGCTCCTGGTTTTCATGGAATGAGGAGCAGTGGGGCTGTGGGACACAGGGGGGTGGAGCAGGACCTCAGGTGTGTGCTCAGAGGCTTCACAAAGCAAAGGGACTCCAGTGCCTGGGGATCCCTCTGGGGTAGCCCCTGTGCCAGGGCTGCAGCAGCCAGGAGGGGCACAGCCCCTTCCCAGCCCTAGCAGCATTTTTGCCCAAGCCTATGTGATACAGGAAAAGCTTTGATCAGGCTTTTGGAAGGCTTCCTGAGGATGCCATAGTTCCATGAATGTGGGAGTGTTATCTATATTTTCTAAATCAACAAGGAACTAAATGGAGTTTTTTACACACCAACCACACAGATTTAGGCAAGCTGACATACTTGCTCTAAGAAAGTGAAGTGTAAGCTGCTAATCCTTCTCTGTCTTTTATTTTGCATGAGACTACATTTCTTACAAGATGCAGTTTAACCTGAAACTTGACCTGTCTTCCTAAGAAATTAGTTCCATCAATAATTGCTCTCTACTTGGGACCAAGGGAAAACAGTGGAACTTGAAAAGCTGCTTTGAAATTCATTTCCAGTGAGGTGAAAGCTCATCTTAAAAATTGAAATTTCTCTCTGATTACTGCTGCAGGTAGATTAAAAATCTCTCCTGGTAAGATTGTAACAACTTTTCACAGCAAAGAGCTTAATGATATTATTTTTTTTCCCTTGCAATACTAGTGATTGCAATAAAACTCCAGCACTTTAATCATTAAGATATGAACTGTGAGTGTTAATTGAGATTAGAATTATGTCTATGTTCACAGCAGCTCCCTCTGAAATGACCTTGGCCCTTGTCCCTGGTGCTGACACTACAAGTTTGTTCCTATTTCAATCTTTAAATAGACACAAGGCTAATGTCATTTGAGGATTTGTTCTGATGCAACCCTTCAAGCAGCAATTTGTGGCAGAAATGGTAAGATAAACAGGTTTTGCAGGGGTGGAGTGGTTGACCACCAGCTTGTGTGGCCGCACAGAGCTGCAGAAAGCAGAGCTGGCTGTCCTTCTGCAGCTGGTGGGCTGAGCTGCAGTGTCCCTTCTGCAGCAGGAAAGGTGCAGGCACGGAATTTGTTTCTCAGTGACAAATAAGTGATTAAGATCCTTTGCTGTCATTCAAATCCTCAAAGTACCATTTAAATGAATATTCTTACCATGGATTAACCACATGAAATCCACTTCAGGCAATAGCAGGATGCTGCGCTGCCAAGACGATTCCTGTCACTTAACTTGTGTTTCCTCTCTCCTGCAAAGTCCCTCTTTGTGCTGCTAATGCAGCCTAAAAGGTGTCTGCATATCCATGTAAATGAAGTTGCTCATACAGGGCATAAATGTCAAGAAATCTGTGCTCCAAGTAAAATCTCTCAACCATTACAGGATTTGCTTCAGTGACAGACTTTATGTGAATGGAAGATGATATATTTATGTTTGATTATAACTGAACACTTCTTAAAGAGGAAGTTGTGAAGCATGCCAGATTATTTGCCAAGGGACTGCAAATGTCACAGGCTGCAATTACATGAGTTCAGAGAAGGAAAAATGCACTAGTGCTATCAGTTTAGCCAAAACTCCATGTTCCCAGCTCTATGCCACACACTTCATATGGAAACTGGAAACAATTGTACCAAATAAATATCCAAACAATCAAACATGGAAGAACTGATAAAGAGGGGGTGTCCTCAATGACTTCTCTGAGACATAGACTGACAATTTCCCTGGTGAACCCTGGGTCAAATACTTATGTTGATTTTGCTCTAGAGCCACACTGTGAACCAGATCACTCCTCTGTATAATCCATTGATTCAAAAAGTGAAAGAGCTGAGCACAGCTCTTTCTTGTCTGGAAACAGCTGCTCAGCCTTGGCAGAACCCATCCCACATTTGCCTGGCAAAGGCCAGGGTGTTTTCTCTTGAACCCTACTTGCTCCTGGCAACTGGCACAGGGGAAATGAGAAAAAGCCATAAATCTCCCACGTGCTCTGGTCTCCTACCCCCAGAAGGCACAGACAAGCAGTGTTTAGTGGTTTAATCACAGATGCCCTTCACTGGTGGCACAGTCACCTTTGGAGAAGAGTTAATCTTGGGAAGTTGGGAGGATTTAGTGCCAAAAGCTCACAGGCTTCTTGGAGAATGCTCACGGTTCTGTGCTTGTAGCTTAAGGCAGCATTCCTGAGACACAACAATCCTCTGCACTAAAAACATTTTTCTCCCAGAAGGTGCCATAGTAGCTACTACAAACTTCGCTAAAACTAAAGATGATTTGGAAAAGAGGTTACACAAGAGAACACAATTACTGCGTTTTGCAAGACCAGTTAATAGATATCAACTGGTTAATAGATAAATCTTTCTAACTCATGAAGTTAAAAATATAGAGAGTCTTAAGTCTATACATTCTTATCTCTGTCTGGGGTGTCCTAAATGTGCATCTTTCAAGTCCATAAATATCTCAGAATCACTAGAGAGAAAACACTTAGTGTGCTGATGGATTTTCTTTTGACTCTTTAATGAAGCTAATAGACTCATAAAAAGCATTTGGTAAGGTGGGAGAGGGAGGGAGGGAGGGGGAGAGAAAAAAAAGCTTTTTGAAATCTAAGGTCTTCAGAGTTTTTCCCTGAGGTGCTTGGAGATTTCCTCTGTTCAGAATCACACTGTGGAAAGGGCATCAACAAAACAGAGAGCATCAGTAAATGGAAGAAAACCAGTGCATAAAGTAATGTCAGCACAACTTGTGAGTGTTCCCCTGGACTTTAGTTCATTTCTGTAATATTGCAAAGATTTCAAAGGTTTCCATTAGGTTTTGGTGGCTTCACATGCAGCATTTTCAACTAAGAAAAAAACCCAACAAAACAAACAAACAAGAAACTTCTCACACAAACCAAAAAACTTCAGCTTCTTCTCTGTTTTAGACTGTGTTGGGTTGTGGCAGCAGCCTCAATCACGGGGGGTGACAGAAGCAGAGGCTCCCCAGGCTGCTGCCTTTTTCTTTCTGTACCAAGCCTGCAGGGTGAAGCTGCCACGTGTGTGACATGGACACGTCTGTGAAAGCAGAGCAGGCAGGGGGGAAAAGAGGAAGGAAAAAAAAGGTAAAAAAGAAATAAAAGAAATAAGCCAAAGAAGCCCCCAGGGATCCTGTCTGCTCATCTGATGCTTCCCGGGGTTTAGAACTGGGAAAAAGAGATGGAGCACAAGCAAACCCTGGAGCTGAAGGCAGGTGGCCGGCAGGAGTCAGCGTGGGGCTGGGCTGGGCTGGGCT